>VXBX01008409.1:0-32639 GCA_013400415.1 Scytalopus superciliaris | reverse complement strand
GGCCCCGCCCCGCTGAGTTAGCGGTGCCCGGCCCCGAGCCCGCCCCGGGGAGGGCCGCGCTGTGCGGGCCGGGACAGGGCAGGGCAGGGACAGGGGCAGGGCAGGGACAGGGCAGGGACAGGGGCAGGGCAGGGACAGGGGCAGGGACAGGNCCCCGGAGCTGCAGCACTCACCATGGCCATGCCCGCCACCCCCGTGCATGACGGCACTGCGGGCTTTGAGGGGGTTTGTGTGTGGGTCCCTCTGCTAAACGATGTGCAGACGTGGCCCTGCTTTTCTGCTGGTGCCCAGGGACCTGCCGCCTTCTCTTTTTTGGGGTGAAACCCCAGCCCCTTTCCAGCAATCCATGTTCCCTGTCAGGGGGATGCTGTGAGCTGTCACCAGGGGTCTTACCCCTGCCGGCCCTCCGTGTGCTTTTGTGTTATCCCCGTTTCGCTCAGCTGGAGGAGCAGCAGTGGCTGCTGCCCGGCAGAACACTTACTGAATTGTGGGTGGATTACGTTCTCTGAAGGGCTTTGTGGTTGTTTTGTGGCCTTTTTTGCTTAATGGCTAAGAGGATTATATCCTGCACTTTAGGCTTTTCCTGAGTTACTGCAGTGCTGAGCCATGGAAGGGAAGACCAGACTTAGCTGAATGGGACTGCTTGGGGATCTTGTGAAATCCTTCTTGGGATATTCCTCCTCCCACTGCTATGCACACCAGCCAAGTGCAGAAGTGCATGTGTAGGGTCGTGGGTGGTTTCCTAGATGCACGTGGACCCTGTCTGTGTTAAAATGCTACAGGGTAGAAACTGGTTGTCCCAGGGCATCTGAATAGTCAGTGAAAAGATCAGTGAATCATCTTTCCTTCCTGTTTTCAGATAAGGATAGGTATCACCTGGAATTTCAACTGTCTTGGAACTGTTGCACTGATTCTATCTAGTTCTAAAAATCAAGCTGATAATAAGGAGCGGTGTTTCTGAAGTAATCAGCATAATTCCAAAATTAAATACTGCATTATTTTCATGGTGCTGTTTTTAATGACACTAAATTCTTTCACCCTGCCTTTAGGTTGTGCATCATGAGGAAGCTTCCTTCTGTTCTGGTTAGGACACTCACTCCTGGGACCACTGGGTCCCCAGTGCTTCCAGATATGTCTGAAGGTAAAGTAACTGGCTGTACTCCAGGGGACTGAAAGGTGTTTCTAAGGAATTTATTCTTTCAGGTGGTGTCCCTGCATGTATTAATATGGTTTGGATAATGAACATGCTCTTAGCTCATGGTGTAACTGTTTAGGAAGCAGCAGAAAATCACTGTATATATTTGGAGGTTAATGGCACAAGTATAATCACTGGAATTGCAGATTTAAGGGCTTGTGTGGTTCTTTGGTCTTGGAACAGCACAGGTTCTTTTCTGGCAGGATAACTGCTGCTCAGGTTAGCTCTAGGTAGAAAGTCAGTGTAGTACAGACAGGTACAATGAAACTGGAGAGAATGGCCAAGAAATGGGGGAACTGAGTGGAAATAATGTCTGACAGAACTTTTCATGTGTCAATATGGTTAATTTTGTAAACTTGGAGAAATCTTAATCGGATCAGCAGCATTGCCTTGTGAAATGGCTCTTGTCAATAGAGCTTTGTGTTCAAAGATTGTTTCAGCACACTAATAGTAATAAACCATAATGTTCCTGTTTCAGAAGCTTTAACAAAAGTTTTCTTGCATTCTAATCCCTTGTTCTGAGAAAAGAGCAAGAGCAAAAAGGCTGGAGCCAAGTATAAATAATTCCTTCATAGAGTTCTGATGGTTTCTGAGATGTTTTTGTCCCTTTGGTTCTCAAAACAGAAGTCACAGGCTATCCAGTAAAAGAAAAAATGAGGGTTACTCATTGTTAGAGAACTCATTTTCATTGTTATTAATAACTGGTAATTTAGGAGGTTAAGGGAGAGAAGCAAAGATACAGAATATTACGTACTTGCAAATATTTCCCTGCTTGTTTAGTTGGGTATTTGATAATGATGACGCCTAAAAGGCCTGTAAAAGTAGTGAAGCAGTGAGGCCACTGTGGCCTTGCCTCTGATTAGTACTTCCAAGGGGTACTAATATTTTGAGGATTATAATAACTGCAAGCATGTGAGATTCTGTTTCAAAATTGTAGCATTTAAATGGTACACAAACCTTTGCTGTTACATAAACTACTTTCCTTTAATTATGTATCCATGCTTTCACAAAACAAATTCTTTTTCCTACTAGCTTTCCACACGCTTCCTCCCAGCTTTGGGTCCCCGTTGTGAGAGCCCTTACTTCTTCCATGGTTCTCCCAAAGACTACACGAAGGAAGACTTTCCACTTCCTGAAAAATGCTCTGGTTATTCTTTCCAAAGTTAATAGTGTTTGTCAACAGCACATGGCAGCACCAAGCTTGAAAAACTTTTGGGATTATGGGGCAAGCAGATACCACAGAGAGTCAGTAGACAAGGAATTGGAAAGCTGGCTTGTAAGGAAAGGACAAACTGAGTTGAAAGCACAAAGATACTGACTGTGACTCAGGCAAGGACAGGTTGCCTGCAGTTACTAAAATTAAGGAGTGTGTGCCTAAATGGAACTGAAGCAGATAGAATAACCAGGTAACTCCTTACTAGATGTAAATTACATTGTTTCTTTTCATTGTTATTCTAACTTGTGCTTTCTACTCCACAGGACATTCATCCATTCATGTGAATAATGGTGTGTTGTGGTAATCTGTACATGTTAAAATATTTGCTATAGCACTAAACTTACTCAACTGCTGTTTTTCCTTACTTTAGCTTTCATGAAAAATGGAATGCTATTATTCTTCTCTGTTGACCTGCTCAAGGCCTCTTTGCCTTGGGTGGATGGCTCTGATCTTACTGCGGCAGTGTTGTTGCACTAGATGTCTGTCAGCACACTGTTTGTGGTGCCGGGCTGGATAACATGTCTCTAACAGGCTTGTGGGATACAAAATCTCTCATGGCAGCAGCTCCTGCAGTACTTGGCTTCGTTTTAGACATTTGAATCTTTCACCTAAGTCTGGACCAAGCTCTATGCCAAAGCTAGTGGTAAAATACACTGCAGTGGTCTGCCTGAACCTGGACACAGACTGGGAAGGCACCAGGACGAAAGATATGGATCTCATTGGCAAAGATGAATGCAGTGATCTTGTCCAGCTGCCCTTTTATCCTTTGCCACAGCACAGTGCAAATAAACTCAGACCCTGCTGTTCTGGCATTAACGATCCACTGATCACAGATTAGGAGATACTGTGAAATATGCAATGTGGTAATGATGGATAAACCCCATTTTGCACAATTAAGGCATTTGCCAAATAAGAAAAGAGAAATAGTTTATGGATTTTTGTGCTTAGTTACTTAAATTTCTGTTGTAAGATAAGTAATATCTAGAAGGGCAATATAGTCTTTCCAGGGAGGAGAAGAAAAAAAAAAGAGAAAAACTGTGTACTTATGAGCTGTAAAATAGACTAGATTTAGCTTGGCAACATTCTAGAAACACTTTTACATGTTATCCTTTTTGTTGTTAAGATAGAAATAACGTTCTCAGCTTGGCAAATATTTGTTTGTATATCTGAAATTGAAATGAGAAGTATTAAATGGGAGTAACAGCTTATATAGTTTTTACAGGTTTGGACTGGAGACTTTTCAGAACTTTTTACCTCCTTAGAGTTGAAAAGGAAGATGAACTTAGTTCAAACAAAGAGAAAGTGCTTCTTATTTCCCCTCCATCCCAGCACAGTCTGCACACTGTTGAAAAATTGAGGTTTTGTGTTCTAGAAGCTGTAACTGTTTCTGCTAAAACTGTATTGATCAAGTGTGTGCTGTGGCAGCTTCACAGGTGGAGTATGAGTAACAGGAAAGTAGTACCTGTTCTGCAAATAAACCTGCTGCTTCTTAAGAAAAAAAGAATAACATCTTCCCCCCTTAAAAAAAAAAAAAAAAAAAAATTAAAAAAAAAATCAACTCATATTTTCAATCAGTTTCTTTCATTGGAATTTTTTCTGTTCTTAGAATTAGTAGTGGTAGTCTTCTAATTTCAAAACATGTTTTTAGCTTAATTTCACAAAGACATAAGGCCTAAGCATTCTATTTCATTTTGTCTTTGTCTGCCTATCTTCTTGTCCCCTTCTTTGTCAAAACCTTTTGTTGCTTGATGTCAGCCAAAATAGATGAGCCACCAATTTCAAAGAGAAATGTGTTTCCACAAGCTTTGTAAAAATTGCCTTCTGAATCAGAGGTTTGTTAGGGTGCCAGGGCTGGTGCTGGGGTCAGCCACGGACCGTGGTGTTTGCTGGCTGTTGGAGAGTGACTGGGATCCACGTGCTGGCTGGCAGTCAGCCCTTTGCCTGCCTCTGGCTTGGCTGGTGCTTGTCTAGGGGGCAGACAGAGCAGAAACAGGCTTGGAGTGTAGGGACGGGGGCTGAGGGTGCTGTGGGGGAAGGAACAGGGAGGGGGAGGTTTGGGGTATTGCTGTGGTGGTGGAGTGGGACTTGGGCAGAGACTGAAGTGACTTTGTGAGGAGGGGGTGGGCAGGGATGAGTGGATCTGACTAAGGGAGGGGAATGTGATTTGAATCCTAGGGAATCAGGATAGGCTTGCTCCAGGTTCACAGGACAGCTTGCTGATCACTGTGAATACTCTGGCAGAGCATTTAGCTTGAAAAATGCCAAGTCTGATAAAGGATCAGCCTGTGTCTCACCAGCAGCCCTTTCTATTTCACCATGAAGTTTTGGATGTTTTTTGGTAGCCCTTCCTTGATGTGTCCCTATTTTGTCCTAATACTTGAACCTCCTTGTGTAAAAAATCGTTGTAAATAAGCAAGGAAATCCTACTGTACAATTCTCTCTTCTGTTCTAAGCTTGGGAATTGTTGCTGCTTGTTTTCAGGTGTTTCCAAATAGCCAACATTTCCCTGGGTAGTTTTATAGATGTGATGGGACCATAGCACACTTAACTTCATCTGAGCAAGAGTAGAAAACCTGCTTATGCAGATTGTTCTTGAAATTCAGGAAAAACTTGTGCCTAATTTGTATTAAGTCTGAAAGTGCAAACAAGGCACAGAGTAAATTTTATAGGCCTGTTTTCAGTGCCTTAACATGGAGACTGCTAAAAATTTGGGCTATGAAACCCTGTTGGCAAGAGCCAGGATGCTGATATTACTTGCCTTCATGGGTGGTATAGTTTAATTGGTATTCTTCTCATTCCCTGTATCCCAGCTGCACTGTTCCCTTTTATGTTCTTTTATGACTTTCTGATTTATCTCCACAGTTTGTGTTTAGGCTGTAATATTTTCTTATCAAAATTCCTCAATCTGATCTTGATCTACTCCCTGTTTCAGCTGTTAATTAGCACTGGAGATGCCTGATTGCACTAACAAATGCTCTTTGTTGGCTATACACATCAAACTATGGCATCATGTTACTCAGCCCATTACTGTGATGTGCCTATTAACAGCATCAGTGGGTTTGGCCAAACTTTAGTTTCTGGGCTGCTATTTGCATGAATTTGTTTAATTTTCCTGTTCTGGGATGAGGATTATGCCTTTTAACACCAGACAACCTCACATTCATCACTTGCAGAAATAAGCTTGATTTGCTTTGATGTTTTTTTTTCCAGTGCGGAACAAGTTGAGGGATATAGTGGGAGCATCTACCAACTGGAGGTACAGTGTGCATTAAATGTATTCTACTTTATTTGTGAAACTGAGGTAGGGCTCAGTGTTGTGGTAGTGGAAGTTAACAATGTCAGCTTGTGGAGTGGGGAAGAGAAAGATCCAGCTAAAAAGTAATTGAAACAAGGCTTCTGAACTGGTACTTTGTGGATCACAAACTTCTGAGATTTCTCTGGCAGAAGAAGACCTTTAGCACCAAAGGAACAAAATATGTGATCTTGATGCTTAAAAGATTGTCCCATTAGCTTTGAATCCAGTGGACTTTGAGACCTGTGGAGTCTGGTTGGCAGTGTCATATTACTGTTACCCCTTGAATTATCTCTAAGTGTATTGCCCACATGGTGAGTTTATCCTGCACTGGATTCAGAGGCTGGTTCACTGTGAAGCAGGCTGCATGTCACTTTAGAAAATTGCCATCTCAGGATCAGGGTCTCTTTAATCAGGAGCATCTTTAGCATTTCCTTTGTCTGCTCTAACTTAATTTTTGACTAATTTGGATATAATTTAAATAATTGACGTTTTGACTTTATTCAGGTTACCTTTCTGCCCCTCCATTACACTGAACAATCCAGAATTGACTGTAATCCTCTACTGTTACAGTTCTGGAAAAGTCAATATAGCAGTCTGGGAGAATTATGTATTGCAGCTTGGTTGGTCCCATGTGACTTGTTAATTTTCTTATGGCTGTGTTTGCTGAGCTCTTTTTTCACACTTTGTGCACTGATAGGGAAATGAAGAGAGGCTCGTCTGGATGGAATGTTTGTTGAAGGCCTTCTGATTCAGTTTGTCTAAAAAGGATTGTAGGCATGCTAACAAAAATGCCTGAATCCAGGAAGCTGAGTTTTGCTTAGTAAGAGTAGTATCTGAGCATGAGGAGGCTTGCAATTTTCAGCAGGTCAGCAAGAAAGAACTCTAGAAATTGTTTTATTAAAAAGCCTCTCCCACAGGCCAGAATGGCTGGGGAGGAATGATGCCATATAGAAATACCATCAGGGGATTGAGATTTTAGAAGTCTCTGTTCAAATCTGGTCTTCCATCTATTTTTTCCCCCACCCTGGAAGGAGAGCAGACTGAAGCCAGGATCACCACAGCAGTGTTTTTCTTAGATAGGTACATCTCTTGTGCTGTACAAGGTGCAAGCAGAATTGGTTTACAGAATGCTGAATGCTTCAGTTACCTTGGAGAAGTAAAGCTGGAGAGACCACGGCTGGGAGTGCTTGAGAATGACAGGTTTAATATGGGGAGGTTGGGAGGGCATGGATCATGTAGCCTTTGAGATCTCACATTTAAAATGGAGTGACAAAGAGCTGATATGTGTGGAGACTGAACAGCTGGGGAAGAAATGTTTTAGGCCACAGAATATCTGAAGAGGACAAATCTGAGAGAATAGCTTGATAGGGATTCTGAAACTGGAACTAGGGAAGGACTGATGTACATACATCTGGATTGCTGGGAGAGAGGAGAGGTGCATGTTGGAGGAACACCTTCATCCATTTATTTTGCAAAAGGAAACTGTAGTTCATGATTTTTCTTGTAGAGGCCAGTGGCATTTTGTATGCATTTGTTATTAAAAAGAAATACCTTGCTTACATGTTTATTTTGGTTTTGTACTTATATTGTAATTAAAACTATTAACCTGTTCATTGTTAAATATTGTCTGGATGAAGAAGAAGCAATTTCAGAAATAGATAAACATTTTCCAGAATGTTTAGGGCAGGTGTTAGTTAATACTTAGATGAAGTTACTGTATGACTAGTTGTGATGAGTTGGATAAACTTAGATTAATGCCTTAGTTTAGTACTGCAATGTGTAACAGTATTTGTTGAAAAATGTTGAGCCCAATACTTCTGTATATTGAAGTGCAAATTCTGAAGCAGAAGCCAAGAAGAGTTCTGCTGCTGACCTCAGAGGAGCCAGGATGGGACTGGTGAAAACAGAATATAATTAAATTTTTATTGTTTGGTTTCTTTGTGTCGATAGACAAATTTCTGATTTACTCTCTGATTAATTTCTCTTAAACTTTTTACTGAAAGGCCTTGGAAAAAAGTTTTTAAAAAGCAGGAAGGTGCATCTTGGACACTACATCTTTTCTTAGTCATCTAGTGTATTCTATTTCTATGCAGTGGCATAACTTCAAACATAAACTCTCTGGAGGAGGATAATAATCTTTCTGTTTCCTCTGAACTCTGCCTTAGTCATGTTGCCCGGATGAAGTAAACCATATCTCCTGTTTAAAATAAACAAACAGGTTAAACTAACTGAAGTTTTCTGCTAGACTTTTACTCTCTTTGATCATGGATTATTCATATTTCCCCTACACTTATTAAACAAATAAGAGGGAATATGTTGAAGCTTGACTTTCTGAAATAAAACTCAAGCCAAATAAGCCTTCATCTTGAAAGGCCAATACCCAGAATTCATTCAAAGTCAAAACTTAAGACAAATTTTCTTTTTGGTGAAAAGTTTTTTTCTTCCTTCCTTCCCTCCTTTCTTCCCCTCTCTTTCCTTCCTTCCCTCTGTTTCCTTCCCTCCCTTCCCCTCTCTTTCCCTCTCTCTTCCTCTTACTGCTTTTGTAAAACAGTGTCACTGATCTCAGCAATACAGCATGCACAACTGAAGGAATGGCACACATCCAGAAGTTTTGCTTAGTGTTTCATGCCTTCCCTTGCTCTATGAAATGGATCCACAGTTTTGCATTCTCCTTGGCTTTACACTGGAGCTGTTGCATGTTTAACCCTTGGATTTTGTTGTTGATTCTAGGGATGTTATGAAATATTTATTTTATTCAGTTAGGTTGCACTTTTAAGAGGAGGGAATTTTGGTGGAAGGGGTAAGAGAGTATTGGGCAAGACTGCAACAGCTCGTGCAAGGAACCAACCTGATAGATTGCAGAGAAGTGACAGCAAGTTGGCCCTTACTTGATTGTGAGAATTGCAGCCCCTCTGACTTGGTGGTTCTGGAAAAGCAGCTCTGAAGGAGCAGTGCTCCATTTTCTGTATGGTTTCTTTCTGTAGCTTTCCTGTGTAGTCATAAGATGTCTGGATAGGAAGAGAGAGAAATAGGTTAGTTTTCCCTGTCTTTTATCTTGCTGTATGAACCGATGCTGTAAAGGGGAAACTCACCTGTGGATGACAGCAAGTCTTAGCAATTAGTTCTCTTGTTCTTAGTACCAGTCAACACTGTACATCTGCTTTACTTCTTGGGAGAGGTTATAAATTAATGTTGAGTCCTTTAAAATTGGCTTTGTGGGAGCAGTTGTGATACTGTAGCTACAGACGACATGAGTATGCAAAACAAAACAAAAGGTTAAATTATATCTGATTTGTTCCTTTCAAGGGGAACCATTTTGGTAGCATTCAGAATTAGATTCATTTGGTTCATAAGTGTGACATATGTGCTTGTCACTTGTACACAAAACTATTTCAAAGTTTTCTGCTGTAGTCTTGCTTAGCATCTCTCATTATGTGCATTTCACTTTCTTTTCAAGGCGTGCTTACTGTGTCTTGCTGGTTTTACTATGTTTTGGCTTTCGTTTTGATGATCATCAGTGTGACATCTTTTAGCTAGGGTGGCAGTTCTGTTGTTGTACTCCAGACAGAATGTTTTTTTTTTCTTACCAGCGATCATGTGCAAGCAATGCAAGAAAGAAAAGCTCTTGATACTTTACTGGCGAAACGGCAGGAAGATCTCCCTCCTAGGAGAATGAAGGATAGCTACTTGGAAGTTATCCTACCTCTAGGAAGTCAGCCTGAAATAAGAGAAAAGTACCTGAACGTATACAACAATGTAAGGTAACAAAGCAACCATGTTACACATGCAGGAAGGTGTTAACTTCCACTTGCTATCTAAGTAGGTATTTAACTGTAGAACCCCCTATCTTACAGGTTTGGGAGGATACTTGAAGATCTCGACAGTTTAGGAGGTATGTATTTGTGCCCTTGTAAACACTGCTGGGTACTGCTGAGCACTGTTTGGTGTGATACAGTATGACCTAGGGCATGGAATCCCATAACTGTGTTATCTCAAAGGAGAAGGAAAAAAAGACGCAGATGGTGAAAGAAAGGAAAGATGATAAAGAACAGACAAAAGCAAAAAAATTGTTCAGCTTCTTGCCTCTGTTAAATTTTTAAAGGACCAGTTGTAAGAATAATTTACTGAAAAGTGATCCTAGATTATGAATCTGCATTGAGTGTTAACTCAGAGATAATTTGCACAGTGCGTATTGAAAATTAAAACTTATGATTTTATTTTTTTCTTAAAAAAAAACCTGAACAAAAGCTTTCCCTTTGGGGAGAAGAGAATATAATCTGGAAAGAACAGAATGTATCCACTGAGAACAAATTAAAAACAACTGATGTATATTNNNNAACATATTGGTTGTTTTATGATGTTTTTTTTTTTTTTTTTTTTTTTTTTTTTTTTTTTTTTTTTTTTTTTGTTAATTTATTTGTGGTCTTGAAAAGCTCAAGGTACTTGACTTTTGTATTGCAGTTTAAATAGGTGCTAGGTTGCTAATAGAACTTGAAGATACTTTTATCTTAAAAAGTCACCAGGAGACTTCCTTCGTTGTCAGAGTTCTGTACCTGGTTGGGAACTTTTTAATGGAGATTTTTGACAACGATTAAGTGCTTATTAAAGGAAAGTTGTGAACAGAACAGTTTCTTCCTGTTCCTTCTGAGGGTCCAGATGGATAAAACTGAGGAAGGCAGAGAAACAAGTGAATGCATGTCTGTCTAGGATAGACACAATAGCTGGATGATTTACATTGCCTTCCGGGAGGTGAGAGATACTTTCTTCAGCACCTGTCCTGAATTAGAAAAGCAGACTTCAAACGATTGGCTGCCCTCCACTGTTGGATGAGATGAACCTATTTTTCATTCTGTGCCTTGTTTATTTTCTCTGGAAATCTGTGAAGACCTTATTTTTTTTCCTGGGATAGCACAGAATGCCTTTGCCTTGTTTGCAATCATACTGTGCTCCAGTCAGTTCCACTGGCGTTAATTGTTTTGGGTTAATCAAGATTCTGTCCCAATTACACAATATTCAGGATGTAATGATTTGATAGGCATAACAGGTTTTAGAATTGTGTCTTCAGTAATTTTAGGGAAAAAAAGTAGAATACTTGGAAGGACAGAGATCTTTCTTCTCTCTTGTTAAGTAAAAACAGATACTTTTGATTATGCAAATCTGTGTTGAGTGAAAAATCACATGAGCACTAGGAAAAACCCTATTTTTGCAGCCTTGAATTACTCTAAGGAGTCTGTTTACTTGGGTGTGCTCTTATGAACAAAGCTAATTAGTTTAAATAGTGGTTTGGCTGGTAGTGATTGCAGTGTGATAAATATCTCTATGCTTTCATGCCTGTAAGGCACAGTTTATTTAATCTTCACCTCTTTAAAGGAATCAGTATTTGAAAAGTCCTCTGATAGCATGTATCCTTGGACAACCTGCATAAAATCAGAATAGAAGATAGGCAGAGCCTGAGACAGTGGGCTTCAGGGAAGAGATTATGTGGGATTTGGAGTAGAGTGGTGGGTTGATTTAAAATGCTTAGCTAAATTTCTCTTTGTAGTGAATATATTTGCATAAGTGAGCTGCTGCATCACTGTTTTCTTTATAGAAATCCCATGTGTTATATACATGAAAATGTGGAAGTTCTGCTCTCCTAAAATAGGGTACTTTAGCTTGTGCTTTGCAGGTACTTCTCACGCTTTGCAAAAATGGCTTTGATCTGCTCCACTGATGCTTTTGTTAAAAAATTGACTCCATTTTTGGTCTCTCCACAGTTCTTATTTGCTACACTCACACCAAGCAGGAAAAGCAGCCAAAGTCTCCCTTATCCATAGTTACAGCTCTGGTGGATAAAATCAGTAAGTTTCAATTTGATCAGTAGAAATGGTTTCATCTGTTTGTCTTACTCTTTCAGCAGCCACTGCCTTCCCATGGTGGTTGTTGAGGATACCTTCTTTGTTCCCCTGTTTAGTTCACTTCATCTTGTTTTGGCTTTAAACTCTTAAGTATTGTGGCTTTTGTTGAAAGGAGGAGGGAAGAGGGTTTTGTAGTGCTTTTCAGCATTTCATGTGTCACTTCCCTTCAAATTACAACTTCCATTCTTCCTGCACTTTTCTGTTTAGTTTTATTTTGGCACCTGAGTCTCTTAGCTTCATTATTGAATAGTGTTTGTTCTGGTGGCATTGGACCTTGCTTGTGTCACATGTTCTATGGGTCTGCTGTCCACCTCTGTGACTACTTCCTATTCCAGTTCTGGCTTTAGAAGTCTGGAAAGGCAGAAACTGCAGACCAGCAGTGTGGTCCTTTGCCACAACTGCCTTTCCTGGCTTCTCTTTGTGCGTGTTGCCACTTTCAGAACACATAAAGGTCTAAGAGAATCTGGCCTTTCTAGTATTAGATGTGAGTGATCTGTCTACAGTAACCCCTAATGTATGTCTTGCAGATTTGTGCAAGAAGATTATATATCCAGACTGTGACATCAAATTCACGGGCAATGTTTCTTGGGTTGGGAAGACCTCAATGGAAGTGACGATGCACATGCTGCAGGTTAGTTCCTGTGACTTCTCTCCATCTGATGACAGGCATGAGGTACTTCAGGGGAAATGCTGGATGATGACATGAGCAATTTAAATTATATTTTCTAGAATAACTTTTTGAAGGGCTTGAGACAGCCCTAGTGTTCTGAAGACCAAGATGACTTCCAGTAGTCTTGGTGCAGCAAGGCATTCCTGCTAATCTTTCAAGATATGCATTTTTCTTAACCAGCATTTTGTATTTGAAGTGCAGCACAGTACTCATACAGAAAAAAACATGTGTCTATGATTTGTAGTATCTTAAATAAGTTTCTCCCTGCTTTTGAAAAACTTTATTTTCCTTATACCTTTGTTTTTTATAGAATTATAAATTTTAATGTTGGTATTCAAACTTGGTATTGAATTGTATCTCATGTGCTCATCTTATTTACTGTGTAGCATAAATCTTTTAATAAGTTATTAAATAGTAATAGACTATAAATTAAGGCTGTAACTAGGCTACACTATGCAGGAAGCAAAAGAAACACTAAAAATTAAATTAAAAAATCTTAGCATTTCTAATAAATACTTGCTGTAACTTGATTAGTTATCTGAAATATGAATTTATTTTTAAAATTCTATAGAGTAACAAAGATATGCTATAAACACTTAAGTGATATTAGTGGCTCCTTAGGATCAAGTCCAGAGGAGGTCACTAAGATGATAAGAGGGATGGGGCACTTCTATTAGGAAAGGCTGAGACAATTGGGACTGATCATCCTGGAAAAGAGAAGGCTTTGGGGTGATCTAATTGTGGCCTTCCAGTACCTGAAGGGAGCCTACAAGAAAGATGGAGAGGGACTTTTTAGAAGAGCCCGTAGTGACAGGACAAGGGCGAATGGCTTCAAGCTGAGAGTAGGTTTAGATTAGATATTAGGAAGAAATTATTTACTGTGAGGGTGGTGAGGCTCTGGAGCAGGTGGCCTAGAGAAGTTGTGGATGCCCTGTCTCTGGAAGTGTTCAAAGCCAGGCTGGATGGGACTTTGAGCAACCTGGTCTAATGGAAAGTGTCTCTGCCCACTGGAGGGGGGTTGGAACTAGATGGTCTTTAAGGTCCCTTCTCACCCAAATCATTCTGTGATTCTATGATTTTGTGATAATTCAGATAAACAGATAAATATTTTTTTAATTCACTTGGTCTCCTTAAGTCTCATGTTTAGAAGATAATGTTACACCTTTATTGTCTGAACTCCTCACTCCTGGCATTAATGGCAATTTGGGTATTGACAAAAAAGTATTTTTGGCATTTCTTGGAATAAATGTTAAGTGGGTCCTTTTACAATGCCTATGTTGATTTCGTCCCCTTTTAGCTGAAAGTAGTTAAGCATTCCCTGCTAAATATTTACATTGTAGAATTCCTGAAGCTGAAGTTTTAATTTGCATTATTTCCTTATCTTTGACCTGTTGTGAGAGATGTTGGAAGGGATGACAGAATGTGAAAGTAAGCAAAATTAATGATGTGATTGCATAGTTGATGTCAACTAAAAAGCTTGCTAAGCATGTTTACACTTTCAGAGTTTAATAATACCTTTTTGGTGTGTCTCTCTTAGCTACAGGGTGGTGAATACAGCCCTGTGTTAGATGCAACCTTTGTCATGGTGGCCCGGGATCCAGAGAATAAACGGTAATTTGTAGGACAGGAAAGTAGTTTTCTGACTTCTGCTGTGCTGAAAATGGCAAAGGTGGCAGCTTGCTCTGTATGTGTAGAAGCCATATAATGAAGGTGTTAAATAAATCACATAGTCAATGTTTTCTGCTGGCAAGTGTTAGCTTTCCTGTGACAAGCTTCAGAGTATTGATTTCAGCAGTCAGATGATACCAGGAATTGCTGGTAATCTTGGGATCTGACTGTTTTCTCTAATACATTTTCCCTGAGTGACTGGCCTGAATGAACACAGAAGTGAATAAATCTGCCAGAAACCCACCTGCATTCTAGTAGTTAGAATTGAAGATTGAATTTCCGTAGTTAAATAGTCTTTGAGTGAACAATACCATTAATTCCCTAATACACACTTGAAAGTGTCATCAGAATAATTCAGGTTGAAACTTGCATGTGTAACTAACATGGAACTGGTAAGTATTCCCACAGAACTTAAAACCTCCCAGGCACCAATTTTGTTACTTTTCTGGTGTTACTTTCTCTATAATTACTTAGTCATTACTCTAACAGACTGCTCAGTTTCAGTTTTGGTTTGTGACTCCAGCATCAGAAAAATGGCTGTAATTTTTAGCCTTTTTCCTGTATAGCCTGACAAAGTAATGAACTATTTTCTGTTTCTAACGAGTTTAAATAATGGCTTGTATTTAATGAAGAAAGATGTGTTTAATGAAGGGGGTTTACTTGATTTAATTATGTAGTTGTTATAACATTAGATGTAACTTCTAGATTGGTTTCCTCCAGATTATTTTAGAACCACTGAACGTAGTACACATTAAGAAAACCACTTATATTTATGGTTCCCATTTAAAGGACTAATTTTGCAAAATAATTACATAAAATCTGATGCAATTATGCACTAGCAGATTGACTGAGGACAAGCCTACATGGACTTGTGCAGACAGATGCAGTGGCTGCTGTACAGGCTAGCTGGCCACAAGCCAGCTGTGTTTTGGAAGCATTCTGTCCATATAAGGAGGGTATTTATGTGAGGTAAAAACCCTTCAGAGAGGTACAGGGTAGGATAAGTTAGCTATAGTGCCACAGAAGTGTGGTTGTGTGGCTTTTTGACCATAGCAAACTTGCATCTCAGCAGCTTGGGACTTGGGCAGGACAGCTGATGTGGGTGTGTCCTGAGCGGAGGAGAAGGCAAATAAACTCTGCAGAAGGAGCTCCTTTGTCTTCAAAATCCAGAGGTTTAGCAAACCAGGAAAGAGCAACTTATTACAGGAGAAAAGATTCTCTCTGTGTGCCTCTTGTCACCAGAAGAAGTAAAGGCTTGGGGTAGAGCATGTACTTGTGCATGTGTGTATGTATATGTTTGGAGCACTTGTATAAATGTTGAAAACAGAAAAATAATAATTAGAAATGATGGGGAAGAATGGCACTTGAAAATAAGCATTTGTCTTTACTTGTGAAAATAGTTAAATGTTATATAATTAGGTTAAAGTAAACTTATTTGTGCAATAAAATAAGCATATAAATTTGTGCTCAAGGCATGTCATAATCTTCGATAAATGGTACACATGGTAAACAGCTTTTGGCTGTTGATAAGACTGTCAGGGGAACATGTAGATTATAAAAACACTTGCTAGCTATGTCACTGTGCTGTTTCTGTTCCAGAGGAGTGGTACCATTCAGTTTTTGGTTTAGTCTATCCTAGATCATCATGGTTTCATTTGTGGAGTTTCTAAGCAGCTTTCTGCTTGAATAGTCTTCATTATAATTTATAGGTACAATTTTAGCTTCTTAAAAAGCATAGATGCATCCCTTTCTCTTTCTTAATTACCTAGGTAGTGTTTGGATCACTTAACTGCCTCTTAAAAAAGTTAGAGAGTTAAAGCTAATGTGATTATATTCTTTTGGCAGCTCAAAATTTTGAAATAATGCAATTATTTCTATGATATAACCTGAAGTATGTCTTTTCATCCTGTAGCATGTATGTAAGCAAAAATGGAAGGCTGTTACAATGTATTTGCAGGACAAATTCTTGTAAAGATTGTAACTTAAAGAAAATTCCTGTCCATAGGCCAGCATTTGTTAATCCACTCATTCCTGAGAGCCCTGAGGAGGAAGAAATCTTCAAGCAAGGGGAATGTATGTCATATTTCCTGGTAGTATGCACATCTGCCTCAGATAATAGCTAGAAGGAAGTAAACTTCAGAAGTTCTGCTACTTAGGAATGCTCCTAATTTGTTTAAAATCAGATTTTTGTTCTGGCTTATGTGTCAATAGTGTGAGAGAGTTTAAAAGTCTGCCATCACATGCTTGTAAACTCTTTGGCTAAACTGACAGAGAAGGGCACTCCTGATGTGCTCTGCACACCCCCTGGACTCCTGTGTTTGCACGATGCTCCCTGTGCGTTAGGTTCGAGTGCAGCACAGGCTCTCCTCATGCTCTGGCTCCTCCATGGTGGGCCTGCTAAGAGCATCACAGCTCCTTACCTGTCTGGGTGCCCACGTTCCCTTTGGAAAGAAACTCAGAAAAAAAAAAAAAGGGGAGTGCAGGGGGAGGAGTGTGTAGCTCCATCTTCTTTTGTTCCAAGCTGGAGTTTTAAAGCAGAGAATTAGAGAAACATTGAAGACTGAATGAACACGACAGAAGATCATTTAAACTAATATTTCAATTATTGCAGCCCATGGTAATAAGTTATATCATAAACTTCCATTCTTATACCATTGGCAAAACCTGAAGGTGATTGTTCTGTAGGGTTTCCTGTTAGATATATTTTTCTGAACTTGGAGGGGGGTACTCAAGTTTTCTGTAGTAGCAGTAAGTGGATATCATAGTATATGTATTGAGGTTGAACTTATGCTTTGTTTTTTCTTTGATGTAGTCAATTCTAAAAGCCCAATTTCTGTTTGAATTGATTGTACTATGAAGTTACAGCTTTTAACTTATGGGATGGGGGGAAAAAAGGAAAAAAAGGAAAGACAGTTGATTCCCGGTTAAATTTGTCAGAGCCATTGTTTGTTTTTTCTTTGAACTCTAATACTGTGGGGTTTTTTTTGTTTTGTTAATATTTAGTGAACAAGCTGAGGAGGATTGATTTCAACACTGCTTCCTTACTGAAAATGGCTCCCACTGCAGAAGAAAGAAACATTGTGCATGACATATTCCTTAATACATTGGACACGAGGCAAGAAGGGGAGGGGTGGAGGAGAACTGATGTGTTATGAAGGAGAAGAGCAAAGTGCCTTTTGAGTGGGTGCTTGTAAGAGGGTAGTCTGGAATAAAAACACATGTTTAAATTCCACAGCATTTTATTTGGAATGCAGGTACAAACTTTAATGGACACCTGCAGCTCTCAAGAGAGTCTTGTGTTGTTACATCATGTTAGCTGTGCCAACATGGTGCAAGTGACGCTTTAAGCACAAAGAGCTTCTGAGCAAGCTGTTAGGAATGATCTCGAGGAAAAAGTTAATCATATTTAACCAAATAAGGGAATGGAATGGTTTTGCAGGCACAGTCTAAGAGTCTTCTGCCATGATATCTAATTAAAAAAACTGTGAGGGCAGGAACTGGCCATATTATGACCAAATAACCTTGTAGTGTGTTTTAAATATAATAGCTGACAACAGTATGTTAGGGAGACTGTTGTTAGCATACTTGTCTTATACTTGAGCGTGGTGTGAAATCATCTGATGCCAGTGGTGATAGAACAGTGTCTAATGACATTAGTGCAGTGTTGTATTTGTGATAATTTATCATTTCTTTCACTTGTTAACATTATACAATTGTTACTTTTAAAGCTGTTTACCAAAGGGAGACATGTTTTCTCTTAAAATTAGCAGATGGATTTTGTACACATTTTGTCTGGATTTGAAACCCTCAAACTGTCTGCATGTTTGGTGTGGAATTACTTTGTTAGCTCATTGTGTGCTCTTAATTCCTATTACGACCTTAAAAACAGAGCAAGGCTTTTTGGAAAAGTGTGTGCTTTTTGGTTGTGATTCATCTTTTCTTTCGCATGCTTTTCTCAAGGCTCTTCATTCACATAAACATGAACATTAGCAGAAGTTTTTGAAAGTTCAGGAGAGCAGGTTTATTGCAGTAACAAATCAAAGTACTGCTTTAGACAAGGCTTCAAGGTCAGCTGGAACCGTGTTTAGTGATACCATTTCTGTTTTGTGGTTTATTTTGGTGTATTTGTATTTTTGTAGGTTCTTTTAATGTGTGTCTGCATTTGCTATTTAAGCATTTTTGGCTGCTGAATTCTGCTAATTCTGTGGACTATAAAGTTTATTATCTCTTCTAAAGGACAGTAAGTTTTCGGAGTCGTAAGTTACAACCCAATTCAGTGTGGATGGAAGATGCAAAGCTAAAAGCCCTACAGATTTGCCATCCTCAGGTATTTTGAAAAATATTAATGAATGACAGATAAGTACTTAAGAAGTAACTTTAAGAGGGAATTTTCACAAGTACATGTAGTGACAGGACAAAGGGTAATGCCTTTATGCTGAAAGAGGGGAAGTTTAAATTAGATTGAAGGAAAAAATTGTTTACTGTGACTGTTGTGAGTCACTGGAACAGGTTGCCCAGAGAATTTGTGGATGCCCCATCCCTGGAAATGTTCAGGGCCAGGCTGGATGGGGCTCTGAGTTCTGGTCTAGTGGGAGGTTGAATTTGCATGTAATATTAATAGAACCATTACTTTGTTTTGCTACTGCAGTCCTGGTGATGTATTTAGATAAGTTTCTTTTGCCAGTGTTTTGTTATTTGTATGGATTGCCACTGCGAAAGAGAAGCTTTTTAATGACCTTGTTTTCTTACTAGACTATTCATTCTGTGCAAAGAAATTCCTTTGCAAAAAGTTTGGCCTTTGGTTGCTGACACAATTTTGAGTTATCTTACGTTGTCAAATTAATCAGATGAGCTCCTATTAAGTAAAGTTGCAGTGGGCATTTTGAATTTTGCATGTGTATTTCAGTAGTGCTTTTTATATATCCAGGTGTGGGGACTTCTGTTAAATACTGTGAACTGAAGTGCAGACTTAAACAATGCTTTGAAAAGAATTTTGGTTTTTATTTCTACATACAGGAACGGAACATCTTCAATAGAGTCTTTGGAGGTTTTCTCATGAGAAAGGCGTTTGAACTGGGATGGGCAACAGCTTGCAGCTATGGGTGAGTTGTAGGCCTGGAATATTTATATAATCCAGACCACTGTGCTCATATACATAGGTCAGGAATTCAAATTTACCAACCTAATGACAATCTGAGCTGAAAAAATGTAGGTGTCTAGTTGAATCTTGCACTATTAGGGCACAGTGCTGTTGTACTTGGGGCATCTGCTGTATTTATGAAGAGATTTGCATCTTGCTTCTTGGAGCTTGTTTTTTAAGCATTGCTTGTCAAGATAGAAAATACATCCATTTTCTGTTTTCTTTTAACTTACAAAGTGATGAGATGGACTTTTGAAGATAATGTTTTCTTTGCAGCCATGTCAAATAGACATTCTGTCAAATAAATATTGCATCCTTTCATTTCATACACAAGGGATGTGGTTTCTGAACTTATAGTAACTGCCTGGGCTAAGAAAGCATGACTGAAGTCATCACCCAGCAGAGGTCTATGTGTAAGTTAAATGGAGTATGCTTTGGCTGATGTGAAGTTAAGTGGTTTGTGGCAGTGCTTGGAAACTTGAGGCCTGAGCAATGAAGGCATGAAGATTGCCTAGCAAGTGTAAGTCATAAGATACAATAATGATGCAGTAACATGTCCTTAGAGAGTGTGCACTTTTTTTGGTGTGAGAGATTTCCTTCAGTTATTTTTATCTTCAGTGATGACATACTCATTTAGCAGTTCCTGTGACCTCTGTTTAAGGAAGAGATTTGTTCTCTAGCAACCTTTCATTAAAATGCTGACAGTGAAATATTTTAAACACCCTTTTTATTCTTGAGACAAAATTTCTCTTTTGCTTCTTCAGGGGCTCCAGACCCTTTATTGTATCTGTTGATGATATCATGTTTCAGAAGCCCGTTGAGATTGGATCCTTATTACTGCTTTCTGCACAGGTAGGAATTGGTTTCTTTTTGAAAAGGAGCAAACCTTATCTTTGCTGTCATCACTGTTAGTCACTGATAATGAACAGTGCATTAAGAGAGTGTGACTTTTCTTGTTAAATGGTTTAATGAAGTCTGATACAGTTTTCAGCACCAGTGATAATTTGCAAGCTGTAACACTTGTCTTAACTGTGTAGGTCTGTTACACAGAAAAAAACTACATCCAGATTCGAGTACACAGTGAAGTTTATGATGCAAATACCAGGGAGCACCATACTACCAATATCTTCCATTTTACATTTGTATCAGAAAATGAGGTTCCACGGGTCGTACCTAAAACATATGGAGGCAAGTATCCAATTAATATGTTGTCATCGTAACTCTGTAGAAAAGATGACTTACTTTCTCTTGGAACATGGGTTATTTTAATAGATGAACTATCGGCATTTGAATAATTTAACAGTGTTTTGGGGCAAACTACATTTATTTTATGCTTTGATGATAGTGTGGATTGCCTCTTGCTTTTGCCAGTCTATGTAGTTGCAGTTGCTCTGTAATTTACTAATGTGGTTCTCTCTTTTCTCCACTTTATTTCAGAGTCCATGTTGTATTTAGATGGAAAGCGACACTTCACTGCAGTCATGAAAGAAATCTGACTGGCACTGGGTGCTGCATCAGCAGTGTAGCAGCACTGTCTTGGAAGGAGATGGCTACTGGACAGGTGCTTGCAATACTCAAAAACCCCCAAACCAAACCATAGAATGACAAACCCAAACTCCACAACAAAATGCACCTCTTTAGTGCTCTTTATGTATTTGCACGTATTTGGATTTTTTTATTGTTTGCTACTAGAATTTGTTGAAATCTACTTTTACATGCCAATGCTAGGAAGAAAGGCTGAAAAAATACAGCCTCAAGCTTTAGATTGCTTCTCTTTGTCTACTTTGAGAGATCTCATCACAACCTTTGCTGTCTTGTCACCATCTGCTTTCTTTCCCTTATTAGCTCTCCTTTGTATTTCCCTGATAGGGGATAGAAGTTTTGTTACAAAAATGTGTGCAATAAGTAGATACACAGAGGTGAAGCAATTTGACCCACATTCTTGTGTAAATTAGCTTTAGGGTCATCTTTTTTTTTTTAAACAAGAACACATGCATCTAGTCAGCAGCATAGGCTCAGAAGTTACTAGTGTGTACACAATGTAAAGCAGGTGTTTCCTCTCAGTGGGGATTTTACAAGGTTATTGCAGCTTCTGTTTTGGATGGCTTCGTGTTCCCTTGGGAGGAAACTGGTTTTTGCAATGAAATGAGGTGGCCAGATGGTATCTTCTGGCATTCTGTTTGTGTACAGCCAGTCCTTGCCAGCCTCTTCTAACAGTAAGTCAGTTCCTTAATGAATTATATTCTCATGGACTGGAGACTAGAGATCTGATTGGTGAGATTGGGTGGGACTGGGAGAAATGGTATTGTAGAACAGGCTGTTTTGGTTTATTAAGGACTGGGAACAAAAAAGGTAAAATGCTGCTCAAAGGGTAATTAATGGTGATGCTTGATGCTGGAGTTAGGGACCAGAGAATCTGTGCTGAGCAGCTCCCAAGTCAGCTGCTGAATGGTGGGAGGATCTTTATCCCACTGAGGGGTTGCACAGATATATGACAGCCTCCTCCTCAGCTGGATTAGTTATCTGGTTCCTTGGTGGACTAAAATGCAGTATGAGTACTGCACAGCTCTAAAGGTTGTCAAGTTTACCTGTGAAGGACAGCATAGTGGACACAACTATGGCAAATAAGTGACAGGAAGAAAGTGATACTGAAGTGCTTCTGATGTAATGGAGAAAGTTTTAATAATCTCCAGTATCTGGCAGATAAGGCCCAGCATCCTGAAATCAAGAAGTGAGGGGATGAGGCATCAACTTTTAGCCACGAGTATAATTTATCACAAGCACAAAACTTCACATCAGAACTAATATCCTGTCTGACCAGGCACCCAAAGAGGAGTTGGGCTCAGTGGTAGTTAAATGGATGAAATGTGATGCCTTATAATACACAAGACCAGACTCTGGTTTCTGTGTGAGGTTTAAAAACCAGCAAGTACATAAATGAGCACAGATGCATGAAACAGGTTTATAAAATAAAGCAGCATGTTATGTTTTTATTTCTGAGAAAGAAAATCTGACAAATTCAATTAGGACCAGTTTCCTTTGGTGCTAGGATGGCATGAAGTTCATGGCTCCTAACAGCTGATTGCTATTCCTGTGAGGAGGGTGAGCGTTGTCATAACACCATGTTGCACATCAGCCTTTCCTTTCTAAGACTTGGCTGCCAGTACTGATGGGTTGGACCAGCAGCTTTCCAGTGGAGGCACAGGGGTGTTGCCTGATCAGGTTAATGTACCACCCTGATAGTAACCTCTTGGTTCCTTCTGTAGGTTTCTCTCTTCAGCCACACTCCAGTGCTGACTCAGCTGTATGATGTTATAATCTTTTTCTGTAATGATTATGATGCTGCTGAGATATATTGTATTTTCTGGGTTTCTCCTTTATAGAGCTCTTTGGAAACTGAATATACTTGACTGACCACACAAATAAAAAACTGAAATTCTGTCTCAGCTGCTTCCCCCTTGCTGCAAGGATCAGTGTTCACTGTTAAAAAAATAAATAGGAAGGCAGGCCATGGAGGTATCTATTTCAGAACTGTGTACTGCTCCTGACTATCTGCAGGTTTTTATTATTGACTCAGTGGTCCTACCCAGGTCACTTTTTTTAATAATACTTGTAAGTTAAGGGGGTACAAAGTTCTTCCTCTACTGCCTTTTCAACTGCTTTTTTTTTCTTTTTTTTTAAAAAAAAATCCTACTTTCTAAATTCAGCTTTTAGGAAGGGATTGGAGAGGAGAATAAGAGGTAATAGAGTAGGGAGGAAGGCATGACATCAGACCCTCTGGACACAGTGAAGAAGATGAATCCTACAAATGAAGCATATTCTCAAAATTCATGATAACTTAATCACATACCACAATGACAGAAATGTATGTACAGACATACAGAATGTGTGTGTATATATACAAATATGTAAAAGATACTATATGTCTTTCTGTTTGTTACTATATATATGAGCTCCTATATTTTTTACTCTGAGAAGGTAACTCCAAGTTGTCACCCTCTCTGGTGATAGGCTACATGTATCTTTGTTCATGGGTATGCATGCTGCTTTATATCTTTGTGTGTGAGAGAAAATTGTTCTCAGATCTCACATTATAATATTTTAACATTGTTTATGTTGCAACTTCATGTCCAGCCTGTCACTGCTTAAGGTGACTAACCATTACCACAGAAGCCTAAAGGAATTGGTAGAAAATCTTTGTTTGTATTTGTAGAAAACCTATGTATGTAATTGATTGTGGCTCTGTAGCAGGAAGTAAATGTTTCTGTGGCCATCATGTCTTGAAATACCATGAGGAGGAGGAGCAGGATTGCCTCCCCTTACCTGCTCGCTTAACAGTGATATAAAAGGAGATTTCTGTGGGACTGGCTGAGCTCAGTGCCCAAAGAAGCACTTTGTTTTAAATGTTTTTATTTTTCTGTGGCTAAAAAAAAAATATAAATAAAAATTATGTACTCAAACTTACTGTAACAGCTTCTGGTACCCTTTTTCAAATACACAGCATTCCTTTGTAGCCACTTTGCTGTGGTCAGCAGTGTGGGAAGAATCTTGGAGGAGCTGGTGCACCATGGGCCACTGAGCAAGGGTTTTAGTTCAGAAACCTGCTCCAAACTTACTGCATGCTCAGTTGGTTTTACTGCACTTGCAGTCCAGCCTTTGGTGACAGATTCGTTTGCTGATCCTCCTCTGCATTTTTAACTAGGTGTGGGAGAGAGAGAGATGGTTTCTTCACAGGCTAGCCACTAGCAGAAAAACAGAAGGGTAAATATTCAGCTTTCAAGGAAGAGAAACTGGGGACTCTTTTTGTGGAAGGTGTAGTTGAATGATGATACCTGCACAGAAAATACACTGGAGCACTTGCCCTGACAGCAGAGATCCTTATCCTGCTGGGCTACTGTCCATGAGGCTGGAGGCACTGCTGGGTGTTGGCTGCTCCTTACTTGCCTTCTGTTACGTAGCACAAGTGGGAGACAGCTGGAAGAGGGGAATGGGGCTCTGGGAACTGGTGTTTGGGGCACTCACAGGAGAGTGGTGCAGGCTTTGGTCCTTACAGTGTCACTTTTTATGTGGTAACTGTTCATGTCTTTGCTTTCTCTGTTGAGAAGACAGGTTCACAGTGCCACCTGCATTAGAGATTAATCACACCACAGAGCTTGCCTTGGCATCACCTCATTTCAGCTCAGTTGAGATCAGATGACTGAGACACACAGGTAGAGCAGTTTGGTCTCCAGAATCATGTGTGATCCCCACAACAGCTGCTTTAGTTTGCTGCTCTGGCTGCTCTATGTGCTACCACGATACACCCTGTGGTTTTGTTGCTGTAACTCACTACTTGCCTGGCTCCAAAAGGATCATGTTCAATATGTGGGTGGTAATTCATCTCTCTCCTTATCCTGTCTCATTGGCTGGCTCAGTGCCAGCTGGGGGAGCATTAGGTGTGATTGAGAGCAGCCTGGCTGGGGAGGTGGGCACAGGCACCACTTCTAGTGGAGGCACAAGTGTTGTGCTTCTTTTGGGCCTTGAGCTACTGATGAATATCCATGTAACAGCTGGGCCTCACACTGCAGTGGCTTGGAATTATTTGAATGTTCTGTGTGTTTATGTTTTTGCTGTTTCAGGTTGATAAGGCTGTAAAAAAAATCCTCAGTAAAATTCAAGCAGCTGATTTATAGTGTAGGAACCGCCTTGCTGTGTGTTGCCCTCTGGTCTTTGGGATCACATGAACTGGGGCAGCACATTACCAGCCTTTGGGGTTTGGCACTGATCCTGCTCTACCTCCCTTACACTCTAAATGGGATGAGGGACTCCTCCTTTCCCCAGGCCTCACAGGGACAGGGAGGCTGGGGCTTGGTGGAGCTCTGTGCTCTGGCCATGGTTCCCTCTGCTGTAGGCACGTGCTTAGGTGTTATTTGTATCAGAGCTGAAGCAAAGTCAAGCACCCGCTCCTGCTCTGTCTGCAGTGAATAATCCAACCAAGAGTAATAATGTAGTGGTGTAACTGGAGCAGGGAGGAAGGTGCCTGTTGCCTTTTCAAGGATGATCCTGGTGCAAAGCTGACACACATTTCAATTGCTGTTTTTCCAGTTGCACAAACTCTAGAATACCATATCAAACAGAAGGAGGTGGGAAGAAGCAAGACAAGACATTCTTAGGAAAGGGTTCTCCAGTGCACACAAGTAATCTTACATGGAGATGTTCTTTTCCCTTGAAAGAAGACATTCATGTACATGAGCCACAAGAGTGCAATGGGATCACTGCACATGTCAGTACTGATCTTGGGAAGGACTACAATTGCTGCCTTAGAACTGGGAGTCATTAACCACTATGTTCATCTGTAAACAATGTAGGGAATGGCAAAAACTTCACACTGTGAAACAGAATTGATCTTATCAGCAAACACACCACAAATTCAAGCGTGGAAAAATGTACTGGTTCAGCTCTTCAATCACATGAACTGGCACAGCCATATGTTTTTTCAGGGCAGTGGTACTGATTTATGTAGGGTAGGGTGTGGTAGGAGTTTAAAAATGTTTTCCAGCTTCAGACAGACTGGAAATTTAATTCAGCAATGTAACTTATTTCTGGCTTTTGGGTTAGCTGCTATTGCCTCTGGACTAAAGACTAATGTACCATAACAAAGTGGCTCTTTTCTAGCTTTAGTTCCTACAATGTGACCAAGCATAAAAGATTTTTGTGGAAGTAATCTGCTAATAGCAAATGCTATGAATCTAAGCCCAAGATGCTAAAAGAAGTAAATTTGGGGAAGACTGAGCACCTAAACGAGACTTAAAAGAACAACATGTAGCTCCTAAGAATGTTCTCTGATAACTAATAGGTACCTGTGCTTCACACAGGTTAGATTTCTGTTTAAACAGTGAGACTTTGTTTTACTTCAGTTACATATTAGTCAAACTCACAAAAGTACCAAAATTAATGAAATTTTATTGGCAAAAATTAAGTTGAATGTGACCTATGTAATTCAGCAGAAGCAAGCCTCAGTTTAGTTTATCAAAATACTTCAGTTTTCCAGCTGGATCTGGAATTATCTGTGCAAGAAAGAAGATGAAAATGGTAGTCAAAACCCAAAGCCATGAAAACACAACAAACTATAAAGCCAAAACAGCACAGTATTTCATAGTAAGATGCCTCTAGCAGCACTGAATAATGTATCAGCTGACTTGGTACTAGAATACTGTTTATCTCTAAAGGTACCTCACAGCAACAGCAGAAAGATTTAACTGATTGAGGCACGAGAGAGAGTGCAGCCTACCAAAGGAAGAATTTTGACAGCTTGCCCCAAAAGCAAGATATTTCAATAAATTAATGTCTTTAATCCAGAGTCTCAGAATTTACTTACAGTTCTTCCCTTGGCCACCACACTCTCATGGCTTCCTCTGGTTTGATCTAATTAAATCAAACACATTTAGAAGGCATGACTACATCTTTGAGAAAGGCTTTTTGAACTATTCTGCTATTTAAATTATCTGCAACTTTTGCACAGAGGAGATGGAGAATGCTTATGCACTGTTTCCAGTTTTTAAATTGGCAGTTTTGGAACTCTTAATCTCAGCACTGTAAGACTGTTTTTTAGAAAATATGTTAACATCATGTTATTTAGGTGATCCTAGTTATGGAGGGCAGAAGTTTTCAGTGCCAAAATATGAATCTTGGGCCAGTCAGCCCTCTTTTCATTTTCAGTCTTAATATCCACCTTCCCCACTACAACACTCCTCTGCTAGCTTGAAAAAATCGACTCCTAGCCTCCAGTCATCCTGGGAAGTTTTCACATCCAGCAGAGAAACATGGTTTAACATTCCACTCTTTTTTACTATCAAGTGCTCACTAACTCTGCTTAGAGGCTGCTGGGACCTGCTTTTTGCTGAGACAGCTCTTAAACAACAATGCTCTGTCATCAGCATTCGGTTCAGAAGGAAGCCACATGCTCAAATCCATGACAGTGATCTCATCCAAACTAGGCAGCTCAGACCTCTAGTGAAAGTTTCATTATTCTGCTGAGGCTCGTTCCAGGCCAGAGAACACAAACAAGTTCAATGGGTGTTTATCTGAACTCTGGCTCCTCTGCTTGCAGTCACATGGAGATGGGGAGTAACAGAGGCAGAGCAATTGCACAGCAAAGCAGTGCTCTCTGCTGGAACACACAGTGTTACTCTGGCTCTGGCAGATGCTGCAGCAGCCTGGGAACTTGTATCTTTCTTTTTCTGGGCAGTCCCTAGGATCTGCAGTAAGAACCAACATCACCAAGGACTTATATGGACTAATAACCAAGATGACAGAACAAACTTAAGAGTTTCCAACTTCCTGTCATCAGGTGTAAACAGGAAAAAAGTTCTTAATCATGAACTGATTGCTGATCAAGAGAACTTTAGTCACACTCTGGGAATTTGAAACAACTGAAACATGTCTAGTGTAAGAGAAATGAACTCCTAATGAAACCAAGTAATTTGAAAGTTGTAACTGTAATGTGAGATTACTCGTATTTTCTCATTGAATGTTGCAAAGATTTTGGATTTGGCTTTAGAGGAGATGATAACTCAGTGTTTGTTAGCAGTACATGCATGTAAATATAAACAGGGACTTACTGTTTCACTGCCAGGTTTCCAACCAGCAGGGCAAACTGAAAAAAAAAAAACAAACCAAAGTTAGCTGAAATGTTTTTACACACACTGACTTTGATGCGTTTAATATTCTCTTTCTGACCTTGCAGTAAAACACCACACAGGTGTCACACGTAAATACTTTAAACTATTAAATGTGCAATTTTTTTACACGTGGGATAGTGACTAACAGTTTATACCTGACACCACCCATCACTTGGAAACTGCGGATCTCTGGATGGATAACTGTACTTTGGTTTAATTCTTCGGCCCTTCTAGACAAAGCACTGTCAAAGCAGTACCTGAGAACCAACACCTATTCTTGTAGAAACAAGTTTGGTAATAAAATTCAGATGACTACAGAGGCGTACCCTTCTTTCTTTAAAACCAAACCCAGGGAAATTTTTAAAGCAAGAAAATCAGCTCAGAGGTTCCACAAGAGATGGGGAAGATGATGACATAGTACTTGTAAAGAAAACAGAAGTAATGGTGCTGTAACTTCCACAGTGTCACCATATATACTGACATGAAACACTCAGTTACTTGTCACAGGTCCTCAGTGAACGGCACAGGACAAAGATTGCCTGCATCTCAATTACTTTAGTATGCAAAAATGTGTTTAAATGTTGGGGCTGATTCTTCACAGCCTCATGTTTTGGAAACATTTATGCTTTTGACACATGGTATATAATGCCTTAATTCAGCCTAAGAAATGAGTTATGCTCTGCATTCTCATGGATGTGAAGCAAAATGTGAATTACTACTCTAGAAACAACCTAAGGAGGTACAGGGATCCCAGACCTTGCAGGAGGGCAATCAAACCACTTCAGTCATGGCATGAGGCCTGTCCCTAATGCTACTGAGTACCTTTCCTCCAAAAAGCTACAAATACAGCTTCCAGTCTAAGTAAAACAATCTTCAATGTGACAATATTTAAAAGAGCACCTTCTCCATGTTTGTCTGTGTACTGGAATGCTTGTACCAAACGAAGGGTTTCATCCACTGATCTCCCAACAGGAAGGTCATTCATTGTGATCTGTCGAAGGATTCTCTTGTTGTCAATAATGAAAAGGCCTCTGTGAAAAAAATTTGTGTCTGTTAGGAAACAAATTTAACTACAGTGTTTATGCACTATTTCATGCCAGCTGGATGGGAGGAATTTGATCTTTGCAAACACCACACAATACCCACCACCTGAGAATACCAGTAACCTACTATTCTTTATCTGGGTATCAGATGTCTTGAGCTGAGGGTAAGTTAAAAACAAGAAAGGATAGTTCTCTACAGAACATAAAATAAGCTTGGCCCTGCCAGGGGATGCTGCAGATGTTATGGAATTACAGGGATCCCAAAAGCAACTATTTAGTTTCATGAAAGATGGATCTCTTGAGGCTGTTAGATAACCTTAGTCTTGACTCCACTTAGACTTGGGAGGTCCCTGAGCAACTGCAGTTCTGTGGAATCCTGCATAACTGCCCTGCCCTAGGTATCTGCTGATGACTGCTGTTAAACAGGATATTAACCTTGACCCCTGTTCTGATTCATTATGACTTTTTTGTGTTCTTCAATATTTATTTTGTTTCTCGGCATGAATCCCCAGATAAAGTCTGATCTCAAAGAAAAATTTCAAATAAATTTCAAATTTCAAAATAAAGCAGTAAGTACTACCCTAGCAAAAACCCAACAGAACTGTAACCAAGTGAAATACCTAAGTGTATGTCCTTGATCTTCCAGATATACTCCATAATCCTTTGAAATTTGATGTGTCAAATCTGAAAGAAGAGGAATCTTCATCGGTCCAAGTCCTCCTTGTTTTCGAGGAGTATTAATCCTGTGAAAGAAATGAGATACAGATGTATTTCTCATAAAGATTTATATTCCCTACACAAAGCCAGAAGTCACAAACCAGAACAGACAGAAGGATTTAGTGCAAGTGGTATTTTTTTTGTTCTACATACAAAGGAGGTGAACACTATTTATGGCTTGAGGAAAATGTTCAGTATATCTTTTTCAGGTTCTTATCAGTTGCATTTTCTTTATGCCACCGTGCTCATGAACTGGGACAGTGTGAAGCATTTACAGATCCTTCTTTTTTTTTGTAATATTTTTTGGACTTGACATATTTCAAGCAATACACATTGAACAAGCTTCAAAGGTAAAGGTACTTTCACCCGCTAGGATTAAAAATTTTTATTTTAAACATTTGTGTTAATAGCATCTTGCTTTCACACATTATGATATACCTACACAAGCTAAAAATCTGGGGACCACTGTTCCATAAGATGAATATTTTTTAGTGAAAGATAAAAGTAAGATACATACCATGCTAAGTGAGTGAATTTTGAGTCCACAGAACATGCTACTACTTCGGTATTTATTGCTCTGAATTCTTCAATTCTGTCACTGAAGGCGATTATCTCAGTTGGACAGACAAACGTACTAAAAAATTTAAGACAAGGTAGAGTCAAAATTCCATGAGACATCCAGTAAGTTTTCTGCTTAATTTAAAATGGTGGATTTATGATACATTATTTCATCTTTTGCTTGTTTTTATTCCTTCTTCAAGTACTTAAGTAAAATGCTGCCTGACAACTCTTCCACCGTCAGAGTCTGGCTTAGTTAAAAATGCTTTATTACTGAAGATTATAAATCTACAGTTATCTTACAATCTGGATTCAGAGTTTTTACAGTTACTTTCTTTTAGATTTTATGAATATTAAGTGGCTGAATTTATTCACAATAAGCCAATTTTTTCAGAGGATCATACTGTAATTTGTTGTTACCGTGCATGTCTGCAAGTTTCAACTACTTTGTCTTCAACTTTTTCCGCTATAGAAGAAATAAACTGGTAAAGATCACAATTCATAGGCTTTGAAGCTAATAATATTATAATATTAAAGTAGTTATGCATCCCTGTCCTCTTCATTTTGTGGAAAAGAATGGGATTGTCTCTCAGACAGCAGAGATGTTTTCATCAGTCAGTAAAGTTACTGCATTCTAAGAAAGGAGGTTAATGTTAAGTGTTCTTAAGAGGTTATGGGATGAGCTTAAAGGGAAGATGCCACCTCTTGGATACACTGTCTGCACTCTAGAAAATACAGATGGGATGTTGTCTTACAACATGTAATTTACAACATCAAACAGAACACAGAGGTTGCCTGAATGGGTTATACAAAGTTGGATTTTTTTTGTTGTTGTTGTTGTGTGTGGAGACACAAATTAGTGGACACACTTATTAGAACAAAGATTGGGTTACAATTTTACCAATGCATGATGAAAACACAAATGCAAAGAATACATTTTCTTCTGTCACTCCTTTCTTCTCTCCCAAATCCTTACCAAACAAAAATACAAGACCTCAAAAAAAGAGAAAAATTAATGAATTATGAATCCAGTGTAGCTGCACTCAGTCTTGGTATGTCTGCTGTGGCCTTACTTACAAGTCAAGAGGATAGAAGAAGAAGACAAGATATTTTCCTTCATAATCTGTTAATTTCAGCTCTTTAAACTCTCCATTGATGACTGCTGTTCCCTCCCAGTAAGGTGCTGGCTTGGAGACTGAAATGCAAAGAACATTCAATTAGAAGTCTGAATATGAAGCCCGTGTTCAAACCAAGCTGTCCAAGGACAGCTGTTCTTCCTTCTGCTTGAGAAACAACCTCCTGCACAGTTACAAAATGAAACCGCTTTGCTGCTCTAATCAGGGGATACAGAATCAGGAAGAAATGTAGGGTTTAGTACACATGTAAAGTAAATAATTTGACCAACTTGTGCTTATACATGAGCCCTGTGAATTACTGATAATCAAGGCCACACAAACCTTATCTGGGCACACTGAACAAACCACGTGTGCACCACCAGCTCAAGGCAGAGCACCTGCTGGACAGAAGGGGAAGCTGATTCATATTTCAGATACCCTCACTGTTTTGTTATGAATGGCTGTTGTGAACCAGAAGCACAGGATGATTCAAATTCATAATGTTACTTTTTAGCCATGGAAAACTGTTTGAAATTCAAACCCACAAAAAAACCCATCCTACAACATGTTTGAAGACAAATCCCTACAAATGCAACGTATATTTAATTGCAATTCCTAAGCAAATTGTAACTTGAAGATAGCTGTGTTTGTAAAAAATATCCAATTAAAACGCATGAATTGCATTTACTAGTCCTATCAAAAGGGATTAAACTTGAACTTAAAATATTAAAAATTAATCTGCCAGCTACTATTTTCATAACCATGTGCATTCTAAGACAAAGGACAGGGTATGCTGGAGTTACAAGGTGATCTGACTACACTTGTGATGTCAAGGACATTGCCATACAGCTCCAGGAAATTAGGGAAATGCTTCTGAGAAAAATATATGGCATCTTAATTATTATCTGAATGGTGACTGCATTGTTTGGGTCTCCTTTTCACAGGCAACCAAGCCACGCTGTAGAATATGGTTAGTGAGGATGTATAACAAAGGCCTCCAGATTAGGAGGGAAAAGAAATTAAATAAAATACTTTTTATCCTGACCCCTTTCCATATTAATGTGACTGTTTTTCCGGTTATAAACGCCTGTCTGTAATAACTTACCATTGCAAGGGGAGGAAAACCCAAACAATATTGGTTACAAGTATCTTGGCCGCTTTCCCCCCGTTTCTTTTTTGTAGCATCTGCTTGCACACGTTTAGATCGGAACTTAACACCGTGGCCCAGTAAAGTATTTTAAAGCTGTAAATTCTCACAGTGAGGATCATTTCTGCGTGATCTGTCTCTCTATTCTGTTCTGCAGAAGGGGAATTTTGGGGTCTCGAGCAGGCGCCCCTGAACATCTCGCTGCGACGCGAATGGAGCTGTTCGCTCCGGGGCCTGCCACAAAGCCTTTAAGCCACAGCAGGGCGGGGGGTGCCCGTTCCGCGTGTCCGTGAGCCCCAACAAACACCCCCAAACAAA
>VXBX01008407.1:74939-98404 GCA_013400415.1 Scytalopus superciliaris | reverse complement strand
CAAGCCTCTCCACTGGATCCCTTTTACTTCCCAAGAAAACCCAGCAGGAGAGCAAGATTGTGCTTGTAACCTCATACAACACATCAGAGCTGCTGTCTTCAGTAGTAGTGCTCTAAGGATTGAGCCTTAAAAGACACAGAGCCCTCTTTGAAGTATGTATTCCTCCTTTTAACACAGACAAAACTAACCCAACTTCCCCAAAGTCATTCAGCTGTTGTTTTCAGCCTCTTTCCCCAAGGTACAGTGGGATTCTCCATGGTGTAGCTGGGATTGGTCCCACTGCAGTGACTGGGAGCTCTGCCTGCACAGCTCTGCAGGGCTGTCACAGCCCAGTGCTGCTGGCTGCCAGGGTGCCAGGCTGTTGCCAAGGAATGTGACAGGGCAGCAAGTCCAGACTGGCTTCTGATTTGCTTTGAAAGGACATTACATATCTCTGCCTGACATAAAATCCCTTCTGCTTCCTGGCACCAGGGAATCAGCCTATCAGGAAAAGGCTTACAGTGCTTTCTGTGCTAGAGAAGAGAAAAAAGCAAATATGCTCAGCCCTTCTCCTTGCTTCTAGCAGCCTGGAATGTGGAATCTAATCCCTCTGGGGCTGGTGGATGCAGTGGCTGCTCTCAGCAGCTCAGAATTTAGACCAAGAGTGTAGTCCTGGGACAGCAGCAGGTGCAGCACATCTCATTGGGAGTACAAACAGTACAGCAGCAGGTCACGTTTGTTTTTCAATGGGCCTTTTGCTCCCAAGTCCAGAGTGGGTTTACGAATCAGAGTGAGATCTGAGGAGCAAGTGCACTGGGGAATCTGTACCTCAAAGGATGGCCCTAGGAATGATGTTTGAGCTTCTGATCTCTTGCTAATGAGTTTATGAAATGCCAGCCAGGCCTTCCAGGGCAAAGCTAATGAGCAACATCATGATATCAGGCAAAGTTCAGGAGGGTTAAATGAACATGGATTTCAAATCCTCGTAGTCTGAGCAGAGATGCAGTCTTTACTGGTGGAGTTGAGCTATGGAATTGAAAAGGAGTATCATCCTTGCTCCCTATGTGATTTGATAGTAGGCAATAGGAGGGGAAATCAGCTTTCCAAATGTACACTGTTTCAGTGCTGACATCTGGGCCTGTGCTAGTTGTCTGCCTGCTTCAACAGCCACTGAGGGAAGCAAGCATTGCATTCCTGAAGCACCTTCAGCTGCCCTGTGTGAAACATCTGCCTTAGGAGCAGACAAATCCACACTTTGCAAATTCCTTATTTTCGCACAGTGACCCTGCAGATGCTATGCAGACTTATCCTGGTCACACACAGACCAGCTCACATCTGGAACTGTGGCAGAGCCATGGCACTGTAAAGGAGCTGGAATTGCAAGTAGATTTCCCACTTAGCACTTTGCATGTTGTTGTTATTCTTCAGTTCTTTGAAAACATGGCTCCTGAGAATGGCTAAACAGTTGTCACAACTAGCAGAGATTTCCCAGCCACCTCTGTGCTGGGATTAATCCAGTCTGGAAAAAAGCACAAGAAACCTGCATCTGAAAAGAAGTTTATTTGCCATGCACCACTCACAGCTCTACTTCAGCCCTTTCCTTCTTTTCTCCTCAGGCCCAAGAGCTGCTCTGCGGCCTTTTTTGATTCGCTGACATTGGAAAGCATCCACCAGATTGAATGCTGGGATTGTTAGCCAGGATGGTCAAGGCTCCCAGGGCTGCCACTGTGGAGATGGACACAGGGACTCCCAGCTCTAAGAACACCAATGTTTCTTTGGCATTAAAACACAAAGTCTGAAATGTGGCATTAACATTGGTAAGATAAATGAGAGTGGTGGGAGGAGGGATCAGTGCCCCAAAACAAATATTTTTTTAACTGTAACCATGGTTTCTAGTGAAATGCCTTCAGTCTGCTTGTGTCCATGGAGCAAGGTTTGGAGCATTCCTCTGGCTGGGAAAAGCTCAGAAAGTAAAGTAAATACAGTGTGTTCACTGCTGTTTGTCTCTCAGACACTTAGGAACTCCATCTTCCCCAGGCCTCAAAGACTTCATGGAGAGACTCCAATTGCTGCTACTACTGTGTTCTCTGAACCAAAGACAAAACTACAGCAAATAAAATGGAAATAGTCTGAGGGAAGTTTAGACCCCTGAAGAGTCCAGTACACCAGGTAGAGCTGTTCAATAAGATTAAAAGCTGGACAGCTTAATGTTCACCTGCCTGTGCTCCAGCAGCCCAGTCACTGACTGTGTGTGCCCAGATCTAGCTCCCTGCCCTTCTCTGAGCACACAGCCCTGCCTTGTCTTCCTCCTGCTACAGCACCTGCTGATTCATCCTTGCACAATTCATCCTTGGTTGAGTCCTTTCTAGGAACTGTCCAGCAACAGAGGTTCTCAGTCTTCCTGGGAATCACTGAGCAGATTGAGCTCCTTTGCGGACAGCTTTTTTTATCCCAGTAAGCCTCATGTTCCTACCTGCCTTACTAAAGCAAAGACTTAGACATAGACTCTACTCTGTGCTAGCACTCACCTCGAGTTTTTGGTGCAGTTCTGGGTGCCAAAATATCAGAAGGATCTAAAGCTATTGGAGTGTTCAAAAGAGGAACATGAAGACAGTGAAGGATCTTGAGGGGAAGGGTCTGAGGAGCAGCTCAGGTCACTTGGTCTTTTCAGCTGGAGAAGAGGAGACTGATGTCAGGCTTCATCTGGACATGCAGCTTCCTCATGAGGGGCAGTGGAGGGGCAGCTCTGATCTCTGCTCTGTGTGAGCAGTGACAGGACCTGAGGGAATGGCTGGAGCTATATCAGGGCAGGTTCAGGTTGGATCTCAGGAGAAGGTTCTTCCCCCAGAGGGTTGTGGGCACTCAACAGGCTCCCCCAGGGCAGTGGTCATGGCCCCAAGGCTGCCGGAGTTCAAGGAGCATTTGGACAATGCTCTGAGGGACAGGGTGGGATTGTTGGAGTGTCTGTGCAGGGCCAGGAGTTGGAGTTGATGATCCTTGTGGGTCCCTTCCAACTGAGGAGGTTCTGTGATTCTCTGTGTGTGCAGATGTGGCAGAGGTAACATGAACAGTCTGTGTACACCATCCCGGTGGCGTGAAGGCAGAGCAACATGCAGCTGCCTGGCCACCCCACCTCTGGATGCTGCTGGAAGGTGAACCCCTTCTGTGCACAGCGTTTCCCTCCATAAGAGCCTGGGGTGAGTCCTCCTCCTTCCCAGCTCACACAAACTGTGAGAGGGCAACACCTCTGAGATCTGTCCCCTTTCAGATGAGGCTGAAAGTGCCCAGTAAGTCCAAAAGTTGGAGGTCTGGCCCTGCAAGCTCTGCTCCATCTGTGGGTAACAGTCCTCACCCTGCCTCTCTCTTTCTCCAAACCACCTTGAAACAGTCAAAATAGATTGTCACAGCCACAGCATTACAGTGTCAGAACTTAGAATCATTGAATCACACACTGGTTTGGGTCAGAAAGGACCTTAAAGCCCTTCTTTTTCCATCCGCTGCCATGGGCAGGGACACCTTCCACTAGACTAGGTTGCTCCAAGCCTCATCCAACCTGGCCTTGAATGTGGAAGTACCCTCAAAACCTCTGCTCCCCAGTACTGTTCTGCCTGCACGGGCTCCTTGGGTTTTGTGGTGGGACAAAACATCTCCTGAAGAGAACCTCCAGAAGTGTGCTGGTGAGGGAAGCAGGCAGCTGCTCCAGTCCCTGGGGAGGGCGAGGTCCTTGGAGTCTGTGTGACAGAGAAGCTGCTCTGCTCCTGCAGCTAAGTAGGCCATTTCCTGCACTCCAGGCGCATTTCTGTCATGCTTGTAAAGCCATGTACAGCTTTGAAATAAATGAAAATTAAAAGGATCCACCCCCAGCACTCAGGGAATTTGATCTGAAAAAGGAGTGTGTGCAATAATGCACAGGCAGAGAGTGGCTGGGATGAGGCTGCGGAGTTGTGCACATGGAAAGGCAGGCGGGGCGAGCAGCAGCCCAGCATGGGGGCATAGTGGTCACCAGAGCCATGTCCCACCACCCGCCTGGGCCCTCAGACCTGTGAGAGTGGGGTCATGGGGAGCTGGACAGCAGGAAGGGGACTGCCAGCAATCAGCCTGGAGAGGTGACATCCCAATAGGTCACCCCCAGCATATCCAGGCTTGGCAGGAGCACTCCCAGCTTTGCAGCAGGAGTTGAGAATGTGACTCTTAATTCACAAATTAATTTATAGAATCATAGAATTATGAAATGGTTTGGGTTGGAAAGGACCTCACAGCCCATCCCATTCCACCCCCTGCCATGGGCAGGGACACCTTCCACTAGCCCAGGTTGCTCCAAGCACTGTCCAATCTGGCCGTGGACACTTCCAGGGATGGAGCAGCCACAGCTTCTCTGGACAACGTGTGCCAGGGCCTGCCCACCCTCACAGGGAAGAATTAATTCACTGTGTAGTAAACCAGGGTCTGGCACAGAACACATCCAATATCCCATCCCCTTTCAGATATCCCACTGCTGTGGCTTGACCTCTGTGAGCCTCCATCCACCACCAACTTTGCCTCAGTTTCCCACCTACCAAATGGAGGTGACAGCTCTGCCACATCCCCCACGCACACCAGCAACACCCCAAAAAAGGGGCAGCACCAAGATATCACTGAGCAAGAAGCTGCTGCTGTGTCTTCAATTCCTATTTCAAAGCCCAGCTAATTAGTCTGAGTGTAACGAACTAATATGCCCTGCACAGAGCAGGGGAAAGCATCATTTTCTGGTATTTCCAAAATGCCAGGATTCTATAAATAACCCTTCCAGCCTTTTCTCCTAGAGAATACCCCACTCCTCCACAGAGAACTGACAACCAGGAGAACCACGGACCCACCAGAAATCAATCCTGTCACCCAGCTGTCAGCTCCAGCTCTGTCAAATGGAGCTGCAGCTCACATGCTGTTTTTCCCTGGAAGCAGCCACAAGGCAGCCAGGATTAGCTAATCAGAGCTGAGGAGCAAATTAATGATTGCTAGATCTAGGAGAAAGGCAGATTTGATCCAAGATTTCAGCTTAGCAGCTGGCTCCTACTTGCAAACAATTCATTTAGATTATGAAAGCAGAAAATTGAGTACAAAACCCCCTAGATTGTTTGCTTCCTGGAGAAAGAAAAGAAAAGAAATGAATTTAGATTAAAAATTATGCAGAATAGTATTAATTCCCCACACTCTCGTGCCTCCCCTCTTGCTGGAAAACCAGAGCTAATCAGAATTTCACATTGTTCTGCTGCCGGTGTCAGAGCTGCCTCAGTGGAGGAGATATAAAATACAGGAGGTGGCATTGGTGTTAACTCCTTAGGGTCGTGCCATGAGAAAAATGGGAGCATCCTGTCTGGTGCTGATAATCTGTTTCCCAGCGTTCTCTGGCCTCATCCCCTCCCTTTAATAGGCAAGTGCTGGTGTGCAGAGCAGCTCCCCATGTCCTGCAGAGCTCACTGCTGTGCCCTGGCACTGCCAGGAGAGGGCACGTTGTGTTTATTCCCTGCAGGGAGGGCGCGGTAGCTCTCAGAGGAGCTCTGCCTCAGGAAGAATTGGTGTTCCGAGGGATGGGGAGGTGCTGTATGTTTTTCCCTCTGGAGGGCACAGGCAGAGCCACACTCATGTAGCTTTCCAGCTCACTGTGTTCTGCTTTGTGCCAATAACAAATCATGATTAAAATTCCCTACCTGACTGCCCCCAGCAGCACTGGGACTCTGATACCCAGCCAGATGAGTGGAGGGGGCCATAACAGTACCCTGAGCAGGGCAGGTGGAGGGGCTGAACTGGCAGCCAAGCCGCTTTCCTGCTCTGCTGTGCCAGGGAACTGGTAGAGCAGCTAATTTCTGGTGAGCATGGACTGACTGCCCTTCTTCAGGCACCCCTGGCTCAGGGTCAGCATCCACACACTGCTGGCAGAGCTGGATGACATGTCTGCTGACCCTCCTCAGCCACCAGTGCAGACAGAGCAGCTGCTCATCACTTCTACAATCTGACCAAATGCGTGCATCCCAAAAATAGTTCCTGCTCCAGCCCTGTGTGCCTGAGCCCCACAGGGCACCAGGAATGTCCTACGTCACCACTCAGACCTGCCAGTCTGGAAATCACTGCACAGCAACAGGATTTACAACCCTCCCAGCATAGGCACAGCCTGGAAATTGGGCACTGATTTTCCTCTCCAGAGGTCCATGTCTGGCTCAGAAAGCAGGAGGAGCTGATGGACCTGCTGGAGCTGTCCCTGGATCATACATACCCACCAAACTGGATAATCCTGGTCTGCACACTTCTCATGCTCACAAATATTTGCCTTGCTCTCATTGGCAGAGCCATGAGCACCTCTCTTGGGCAAGAGCTACCACTGTTGGATCTCCAGAGAGACCTTAGAGCCCCTTCCAGAGCCTAACGGGGCTCCAAGAAACCTGGAGACAGACTTCGAACAAGGGCCTGCAATAACAGGACAATGGGGAATGGCTTCCCACTGCCAGAGGGCAGGCATAGATGAGATATTAGGAAAGAATTGTTCCCCGTGAGGGTGCTGAGGCCCTGGCACAGGTTGCCTACAGAAGCTACCCCATCTCTGTGTCCAAGTGTCCAAGGCCAGGTTGGACGGGGCTTGGAGCAACCTGGGGTAGTGGAAGGTGTTCCTGCCCATGGCAGGGGGTGGAATGAGATGAACTAAGTTCCTTCTAACCCAAACCATTCCATGGTATGGTGGAGTAGTGGCTGTTCACTGTCAGGGGACTTATTTTCCTTGCCATCACCTTCCTGGAGTGGGATCAGGACCTGGGCTCAAGTCCCAGTTCTGTCCCATTGGGAAGGCCGTGTCCTTTCTCCATTCCTTGATCTCATCTTCTCAGGGCACCGTCTCCCAGGCCTGTCGCAGCAGGAGCAGATGATTAATTAGAACTTGGCAATTCCCCACTGGCAGGGTCTGGAGGAGCACAAAGGGTGGTTTGTCTGTGGCTGCAAGTGCTGATAAAGCAGGGCTAGGATGACTCAGACATGGGTAATTAAACAGGGAACAACAGTCAGTGGCTCAGGCAGGAATACCAGCCTTGTGCAAGAAGAGCTCACTGGACTGCTCTAACTGGGTCAGTGCAGGAGACTGGTGCTAGCAATGGCTTGTCAGGGCTCACCTGGCCCCGCTGCAGCCACAGCCCAGCAACAACACCACTGCCCATCCCAAAGCATGGCTGATTTGCTCCATTAAAGCAAGGCAGAAACTCTACTGGGACAGTTTCACATACTACTGAGTCAAACTGGGGACTGCTGGTCCTGCAAACACTCCTGGGGAGCTCAGCTGAGGGGCTCGAGTCGGTCTGTCTCCATCCATCCATCTATCCATCCATCCATCCATCAATCCGTCCATCCATGCAACTATTCATCCATCAGTCTGTTCACCACAAACCCATCCATCCATTTGTCCACTCACCCGTCCGTCCGTCCATCCATCCATCCATCCATTCCTACCCCCAGCCTGCAGACAACCACCCCTCTCCCACTCCTGCAGGACCAGATGGGTTCTCCCTCCCATTGGCTGTATGACCCCCACAGACTGGGATTGGTCTGGGCCATGGGGGACCCCTGACCAACCCCCTGCTTCCCTGCTGTCCCTGGCCAATCCCACATTTCCCTGTTCCTGCCATGGCCAATCACAGGTAGCTGTCGGGATACATAAACCTGAGGTGGGGCTTTGCTGGGTCAGTGACCCTGCCTTATGGCTGTGCTTGGCTAATTCATGGGGTGCATGGATGGATGGATGGATCTGACCCCTGGAGCCTTCTACTTGCAGATCTGGGTGATGTTGGCATCTTCTGGCTATCAGGAGCCTCCTGAGACCTCTGTGAGCTTTCAAAGATCATTTTGAAGATCAAAACTTGTCTCCAGTGAGATCATTAAGGAGCTGCAGCTGATTGGTATCTTTATATGGCTCTAATTGACCTGCTTGTGACCAAAGACAGTGGTGAGGGGACTGGAGCATTTCCTTATGAGGAAAGGCTTAGGGAGCTGAGCCTGTTCAGCCTGGAAAGGAGCAGGAGGAGAAGGAACCTCACCTGTGTCCTTCAGGGAGGCTGGACCACGCTTGGGGGTGCTTGGCAATAGGCAGAATCTGATACCCAGGAAGGTTCACCTGACCATAGAATCATTAGGGCTGGGAAAGACCTCCGAGATTGTTGACTAAATACCACTGTGGTCACTAAATCACAAACATGAGAAAGAACTTCTTTCCTGTGTGGGCAACCAAGCACTAGCACAGGCTGCCTAGAGAGGGTGTGGAATCTCCTTCCCTGGAGACACCCAAAAGCCATCTGGACACAATCACGAGTGATGTGTTAAGAGTCACCCTGCTTGAGCAGGGAGATTAGACTAGGTGAGCTCCAGTGGTCCCTTCCAACCTGAAACATTCTGAGATTCTCTGATTTGGACTCTATGGTGTCCTGGCTGACCTGCCTGGTGCTGAATCTGGGAGACTTCAAGTGACTTAAAAAGGGAAGGAAGGGAGCAGGGCAAGGTGGAGTAGCTGTCCCTATCCCTCTGACTCACCTGAACGTTATCCCTGAGCTGGCAGCCACTGCTTGGGATCTGAGGAATGCCTTTGGCTCGTGGCCCTCAGCTGCTGACACTGACAGGGGCTCTGGAGCTCTTAACACACAACAGCTGGAATTTCATGCTCTGAGTGATAACTTTGGGTGTGGGACTCCTCCTTTCCAGAGCTCTTGGAAGAAGACCCTGAGCTGTTGGTGGTTGATTCCCTCTAACAGCAGACTGGTTAGTGAACGTCTACCTGAAAGCTGGGGAGTAGCATGAACAGGTGGTTCCCGAGAGCTGCTGTCTCCAGTAGACTTAGAACCAGACACCCCATCCCGCAGAGTTTGCTCTAAGACCAATGTGACTGTTGTGCTGGTCCTAGTCTCTGACCCCAGCCTGTCCTTCCACAAGGTCTAGCCTTCCCTGGTAAGCCTGGAAGCCAGCCAAGATGGTGTTCAGCTACTGACAGACAACCTTGGTCTGCTTCAACCAGCTGGAGCTGATGGCAGCCAGAGTGCCCTAGGGTCCTGTGAAGCTGCTCCTCTCCCCCAAGGCAGATATCCAAACTCATGGATGTGACCATGCTGAATGTGGTCCCAACCACAAAACTACCACAGTCCATTGATCCATCTGCTGCTGAACTTCTCACACAGCCACAGCCTGTACTCAGTTGCCCAGCCTCCAGTCTCCCAGCCAGCACATCTGGCAGCCTCCAAATATTGGCGTCCCCTTGGACCTGTAGCCAAGCCAGTTGTCTGGGCACCCTGGGGGTCAGCCAGACAATCAGTCCTGGCATATATGAGTTGTCCTGGCCAGCCTCATGGGGCAGATGAGACCGAGGAGCTCTGCAGAGCCAGCCATGCTCATGGGGTAAAGCAGGACTTTAGAACTAGACATTGGTCCTTGGGAAAGGCTCTTGGCAGTGTTCCTGAAACCAGGCTTGGGAAGGGCCAGTCCCTTAGGTGATGGCAGTTATGCCACAAGCTGGAGTGAGGCCAGGAGAGGCTGAGGGAGCTGGACCTTCCTCAGTCTGGAGAAGAGAAGGTGAGGCATCTAAATCACTGCCTAGAATTATGGGGAAGCAGAGAGGAAGGGGAGGTGCAAAGCAGAGTGACAAAGTGGTGTAGCTTCAGCAAGTGAAGTCCTGATGAGAACAAGGCAAAGGAGGTGCAGCCTGAAGAGAGGGACCCCGGCCAGCTACAGGGTTTGCCCACTTCAAACGGTCCCCAGTTACCCCACCAGCCCCTGATCTGTGACTGATCTGTGACTACACTCTAGGTGGAATCTGGCTACCCCTTACAAAACGGCCTTGTTTCATTGTGGCACGACTGGTGCCCTGCTCCAGCCCCAGGGTTACTTGGGTGACCCAGATTCCTCTGCCTGCCTTCCTGCCAGGGCTGGGGTGGAGTAAACACTTGTAAAACAGATTGGAGGGGTGAAGCAGTACACCTGGCTCATCTGCAGATTTTTCTCCTAAAATGTCTTGCACATGTGGCATCTACAGGGCTACAAGGTGATTAGCACCCCCTTTAAGTATGTTCCAGCCATGTTCTGGATGCCATTAAGCCCCTGAGGTGTTACACGTGGCTTACAAGATGGGCTCCATCAGCACTTGATTCACTGTTTATTAAAGCCTCGATTAATCTTGTATTAATGCTTTTCAAACACGACTTTCCTGGAGGTGTAGCTGCCTCTGAGGCGAGGAGCTTAACTGCTCCCCAGCCTGGTGCCACTAATGTCAGGGAGGATTTAGCTCAGGATCTCGTCAGGCTGAGAGTGGAGTGGTTGGGAGGCTGTGGAGGGTGAGAGCCGCCTGTGAGGATACTCAGGTTAGTGTGGGATAACACCATCCCAGATGCCCAACTGGGGGAGTGGGGTCCACAGTCTGGGAGCCCACTGCCCACCCTGCCACCCCTGTGGAGGACATGAGGACTTTGGGGGCAGCCTGGGGGTGTTGTGACTGGCAGAGGGATGCTCTGCTAGCCAGGATCCCGCAAAGCTGAAGCAGGTAGAGAGGTTTGGAATGGGCAGATCCTCACCTGAAAAGCAGAAGCCTTTCCTGCCCCTGCCCTGACAGCCCCTTGGCTTTTGGAAGGGTGTGAAGGAAGGGCTGGATTAAGAGTGTAGTCAGTGGGAATAGCACCTTGTCCTCCTCCGTGGGCTTGGGGTGCTGCCTCGAGCACCCTGAGGAGACAGGGCAGGGGTGCTGCCTGTACCGGCATCCAGAGCTATGCCCGGGTGAGGCAGTCATGGGATGGAGATCTCCCATCCCTGCCAAGCTGGGATGCTGCAGTTGTCATGGAAACATGGGAGGCCTGAAAGCCGGAACCCATAACCCACCCCTTTGGGTGCTGGGGGAGTGTGCAGGGCTGAGGGTGCTCCCCATCCCCTCCCTTGAGCCCTGGCACCTCCCCATACCCCAGAATTGCAATTAACCCCTTCCTCCCAAAGTGGACACACCCACCTGTCTTTCAGCTAAAAGAACCCGGTGAAAACACTGGGTTTTCCACAGGGAACAAACACCTTTGTATGAAAGAATGTGTCCAAACCCATTGAAGGGAGCATGCAGCCAATTCAGAGATGCTGGCAGCCTCCTTCTTTCCTCTGCCCTGTGCCGAAATGCTCCCAGCAGGCTGAGGCTGGAGCAAAGGCACACAACCTAGCAGAGTTTGACCCAAAGCTCTCCCTGTGAGATGCTCTCAGGGCGTTTTCCACCAGGCAGGGATGTGCCTGGGAACTGGCTGTGCTGGGATAGGGCTCTCCCTGTTCCCAGAGGTGGATGGATTCTCACACAAGGTCACCTCTCCCTTCTTCCACCAGCTGTGGCTCTGCTGAGCCATCTCACACGGCATAGGATGGATTTTTCGCCACCTCAGGACAGCTTTTGCTGTCTGACTGCAGCAGCTCATCCCCTTTGGGCCCTTGGCAGCTGCCAGCCTTTGACTGACATCTGTCCATCATCCCCAGCAGTTGGAACTGCAGACAGTGAAGGGTCCCTGAGGGAAGGACAGACCTGAGCTGCATCCCCTCCGTGGGCAGTCGGCTGCCACAGAAAGGGTATCCGGATGCTCTCATGCCTCCTCCCACAGCTCCCATTCCTACCACATTCCTGCTTGGCCTTGTGCTTGCCTGGTTTCACTGGGGTGCCATGTGGCACATGAATCACATTTCCTCCCAACACCCATTCCAGCTTGGTGCTCCTGCTATTTTTGGAAATTCTTGGAAGCAGATTAGCCCTGAGAAGCACATTTAATGGATCCTCACCACGCCAGGTTCACATCCCCCCATGTCCCTGTGCCAGGCTGGGGAAGCCCCCAGCAGCCCAGACCCTGCACTCCCCTCACAGTTTGGGATGCGTGGGAGCTCACTCCTCATCCCACAGCCTTCCTGAGTCAGCGGGGAGCTGAAGCACTATCTTAGTGGCAAAATATTACCTTTTAAAGGACTTGCTTGGGTTTGGGGTGGGACTTTCTGCAACGCCAGCTTGGCATGGATCATTGTGCTCCCAATGAGTGGATCATTCCCAGTTATTTTTACTCTCACCAACCCCCCCCCCCCCCCCCTGCCAGTGTTTTAGCTGGCGCTGCAGTGCCTCATTTGGTATATCTGAGCAAAACCAGGCACAATCCAGCTCTGGAATCAAAGGGTGGATGAAATCAGAGGAAGGCACAGCAGCTGAGTGTCACAGCTAGGCCTTTCCAGCTTGGGAAGGATCTGGTTTCACAGGATGCTGCACCCACACCCATGCCATTCCACACCTACCACCACCTTTTCCCTCAACTCTTCCATGATCTGTACAGATCGAGGAGATATTTTCCTTTCAGAGTGGTGATTGTGCTGCTCATCCTTCGCTTGGGCACTGCCCAAGGTCAGTGCTTGTGGCCCCCGAGATGTCTGGCTGCCTTCATGGACAAACCTGGAAGCAAACTTGAAGGGAATGCAGGGGTGATGGTGGCTTTGTTGGGCAGGTGATCGCTTTGCTGAGCAGGTGGTGACTAGGCAAAGTTTAGCCACGTTTTTGGGGTCTGAAGGTTTCCCCTGGAGACGAGCAGCTCCTGCCTTCCCGGTGCTGCCAGGCTCAGCATCCTGACCTTGCTGGCATAAAATTAGCCATTTCAGTTTGAATTAAAGACAGCTCTGCTGGAGCCACACAAGGTTCAGCTCGAGGACATCAAATGGCAGCGTTTCCTTTTTTGTCTGGATCAAGGAGGGGAGGGTCCTGCCAGCCAGCGCCTGGTGACAATGACATTGATTTCCTAGACCTCTTGGCATGGTTAAATCTGTATTTTTAGCTGGGGAACAGAAAAATATAAATCACATGTTGAAGCAATGCTTTCCCTGTCCTGCTGGAAGGGAAGGAGACAAGAGCCATCACTGCTGGACTGGTGGATGAACAGGGTTCAGTGCCCTGTCCCTGGAGCGGGACTGGGAATGCACCAAAGAATTGCATCTTCCTGGGATCGATCCCAGACACTGCCCCCCAGCTGTGCCCCACACAGACCCCGCTCTGGGCTGGGGACCCTGAGGCCCCCACTATGGAGGTCCCATGGCAGGGAGCAGTTGGATCCCCACTCCCAAGGGGTTCCATCCATCCCCTCGGCATCCCCTGTGATCATTTATCTTCTGGGGCAGATGCTGCCTTCATCTCTCCTTCCCTGCCACCTCCTCCTCCTCCTCCTCGCTCTCCCCCACTCTGCTCTCATTTCCCCAAGAACACTTTAATGAAATCTGCCCTTAATTAAATCCACATTCATTTGCATAATTACCAGGAAATTGAAATTAGCCTGCAGACGTGGCTGGAATACATTTAGCACCAGGCAGCCCTGGCTGTTCAGAGGGGGCTGTACCAAGGGCAGCTGGGTGCCTCCCACCCCTGGGTGCGGACACTGCCCCTCAGTGCTGCTCCCCATGCCCCTTCTCTCCCATTCAGGGGTGGCCACGGTGGCCAGGCATGGAGGTGACATGGTGAAAGTGGGGGAACAGTGAGGCCCCAGGCTGCAGCAGAGCAGAGGTTGTGCCCCCTGCCCACACAACAGCATCACTTTTGCTTTATTTAATAAAAAAAGTCTTCACCGCCATTGAGAATTTTTTCTTTTATAACTATATATTTTGTCATTTTTTTTATGGTTTCAGTTGTGGGGTTTAATCCTTTTCAACAGTGACAAACTGAGGTAACATCTGTGACACTACAGCCTCTCCTACAGGAAGAAAGTCCAAAACCTGACAGCTGAGGGAACTGGAAAATAAAAACCTGACAACCTACCGACACAGCAACCTCGACGGGGACAGAAATCACACCAGGTACCCCCCTGGGACAGATGCCGGGGAGGTGCCACCGAGCCCTGCCGGGGCCACTGGGATCCCTTTTCTACATTATTGCACGAAAGATTGAGGACATCGAGGGACCTAAGGCAAAAAGGAGAAAAACCGGTGCCTAGAGCGTCTCTATTTGGGGGCAATGCTACGTCTAAGGCCGCCCGGGGCCGGCACCGCGGGCGGGGCCGGGGGGGCAGCGGCGGGGGGTCCGCCCGCCTGGTCTGTAAACTGCTGCTGCTGCTGCTGCTGGATGCGTGATAGCCCTTTGTGCGGGAATTGCGGGGCCGGGGGCACGGGGGTCCCCACGGCGCCCACCCGATGGGAGGGAAGCCCGAACCATACTAGGGTGTTGCCATCTCAGGGTACCCCCTGAGCCTCCCCAGGTGAGCACCCCGCTCCACTGGGTGCCCAGACCCACGAGAGGAGTTGTGTCCCCCCAACACACCCCATGACCTTGTCACTAAAGGACAACCAGCGGCTCCTGCCACCAGCCCCTGTCTCGCCACAGCCAGTCCTGGGGGATCTATCCCGCAGCCTCCTCCCCGCCAGAACCAGAGGAGGGTGACAGGGTTTGGGGAAGGGGCGACAGCAGGGAGGGGTTTTGGGGAGAGCACAGGGAAGCGGGCGCCCCTCGGGAACCTACTCAGAGACCCCTCCCCTGCTGCCAGAGTGTTCAGGCCAGCCTGGGGCTGCACTGTCACCACCTCTTCCAGTCCCTGGGTGCAGAGTCTACAGAGGGGTCACAGAGATACCACCACGGCAAAGCCAACCCGGCCCTGAGCATCCAACCTGCTGGATGGCACTGCAGCCACTGGCCACAGCCCAGAGCGCAGCTCGTAGCTGGGGGGACTCATCCCTTTGGCAGGGTCTGGGGCCATGTAGGGCAGGGCAGGGGGAACAGGGGCTGCCAGTGGCAGTACTGGGACACACAGTGACAGACAGATAGGGACACTTGCTACATCGATGGCTGCCAGCACCTCCTTACAGCAGGGAGGCAGCCAGGGCGGCTGGGGGTCCCGGTCTGCCCGAAACTCCTCAGCTCCCCATCACTAGTCCTGCGCCCACCTCCCCAACCCTTCCCAGTCCCCACCAGTGGGACAGGGACTGGTGGAAGGGGACAAAGCATCACCCACCCAAACCTCCCCAAAGGCCTTCTCCACAGTGCGGGGTCATCAGCCTTCCCACTCCCCAGCTGGGTGTCGAGCACAGGGTGGGGGAGAGCCGGTGGGCACTGCCTGCCCCAGACCTCACACCCACTGTTCTCCCAACTCTTCGTCCCTGTACTGGGAGACCCGTCCCCATGCCAACCTGGGGGGAGCCTTGATGGGGCAGCACAGCTGAGGCAGGACTGTGGGCACCCCTGTCCTCCCTGGCAGTGAGCAGAGCCCTTGGCCAGGCTCCTGCCACCGGCCGCACCCAGGCGGAGTGGGGGCATCGGCATCCTCCACACTACAGAGCGCAACCAGTTCTGTCCTTTTCCTCTTTGTTTGTGTTTCTTTTCCTTTTTTTTGCTTTGGGAGACCCAGAGCCTGGTCCTGGCTCATGCCACCACCACGAGCAGCTCCCCCCATCCCTGTCCCTGGGGCGGGGGGACGAGACGGGTTGTGCGGCTGCCACGAGCCGCTGTGGCAGCGTCAGACGCAGATCTCTATTGCTGTGGCCAGGACCATCTGCCCTTTGCCTTTGTCCTGCCGTCCATCTGTCCTGCTCGCCGTCCCTGGAGCGGCCGCACTGGGCTCAGGGCCGCGCGCTCCACTCCCTTCTGTCAGGACAGTCCTCTTGAGCGGGGTGGGGGTGCAGGAGCCAGCAGCCTCATGACAGTGGGGGCTGGCTGAGAGCTTGTCCCTGGCTTGTTTGCGGGAGCGGTAGGAGGGTCGGCACCGCACCTCAGCCATCAGGTCGCACTTGATGAAGTAGAAAACCTCTTTTACGGGGCAGCGCTTCTCAGGGTCAAGGGCCAGCAGGCGCTGGAACATGCGCAGGGCACTGTCCGTGAAGCGCCGCCACTGCGAGGGCAGCCCCCCAAGCCGCCCCTTCTGCCACCGCACAAACTCCTCAAAGAAGGCATCGGACGCCACTGCCGCCTCCCATGGGAAGTTCCCGGTGAGGACACAGAATATGAGCACCCCAAAAGCCCAGACGTCGATGCTGGTGTCCACGGCGAAGCCCTCAGCCCGGCCGGCCTGGCACACCTCGGGTGCTGTGTAGGGGATGGTGCCACTTATGCGCTTGACCCTGCAGCCCACCTTGCGGGTCATGCCGAAGTCGGCCAGTTTGACACGGCGGCAGTCACGGTCGAAGAGCAGGACATTCTCCGGTTTGATGTCCCGGTGCACCAGGCTCTTGCTGTGCATGTAGTCAAGTGCCAGGCCCAGCTGCTGCACACAGCGCTTCACCAGCTCCTCGGGGAGCCCCACCTATGGGGACACAGAGTCAGTCCTGGGGTGTTCCCACCCGGCTTGGGGACCCACTTATCTGTTACACATCCAACATGGTCATGGATGCCTTTATCTGGGTGCTCTCTAATGCAGGGAGATGGGTGGTGGGTCCTGGGCCAGCCAAGGGATGGATAGTGGGTCTCAGGCTCCCCATAGAATCACAGACTGGTTTGGGTTGGAAGGGACCTTAAGGAACATCTCATTCCACCCCCTTCCATGGGCAGGGACACCTTCCACTAGCCCAGGTTGCTCCAAGCCCCATCCAACCTGGCCTTGAACATTTCCAGGGATGGGGCAGCCACAGCTTCACCAAGGGAAGGGTGATGGGTCCCAGGCCACCCCAGGGATGGATGACGGATCTAAGCTACCCAGAGGATGGGTCCCAGACTTGCTTGTAGGTGCTTGTGTTCAGGGAGGACCGATATAGGGTTGCCTGGTCCCTGCATTGCAGCCCCCTCCCACACAGGTACTAAAGCACCACGGCAGCTTTGCTCATGTCCTGGGGATAATGACCCCCCACATCACAAAAAGGCTCCCATGGGAGGGGTGGGGACTCGCACCTGTGGAGGGATGATGTCAAAGAGGTCCCCACCAGGGGCATACTCCTGAGCAAAGACGTAGCAGTCCTCAGTCTCAAAGACTACATCAAAGACCTTGATGATGAAAGGGCTGGACGAGAGCATGTTGGTGATGCTGAACTCCCGCAGGAAGTTCTTCAGCTTCGTCTTGCTCTTATTGACAAACTTCAGGGCCATCTTGGTGCCTGTGGAGGGCAAGGGATGGGGGTGAGCCCAGGACACAGATGGGTCATGCCAGGTACTCTGGTGCCAGCACACCCCCCACTCCCCTCACCTGTGCTTTTGTGAGACACCAGGTCCACCTTGCCATAGGTGCCCTTGCCGAGCTCGCGGATGAGGTCGTAGTGCTTGCTGATGTCAGTGCCTGAGAGGGTGCGGATGGCCAGGGACTGCATGTCCTCGGTGATGAGGGGCACCCCGCAGCAGGCCAGCTTGCGTGACGGCTCCTGTTCAATCGAACCTGCACTCATGGTTGCGCTGCAAGGTAGAGGCGCAGCACCGTTTTGGTGGATGCTGCAAAACCATCACGTCCCATCCCACACCCAGGGCTAGAGCAGGCCCCACTGGGTGCCACCCCTCGGTCCCCTGGGGCCACCAACCCAATGGTTCTGGAGAGGATGCTCCAGTCTCTGTGGGGCTGCAGCATTCAGTGCCTCCAATTCAGTGGGATGTCTGAGGGCAAAGGGAGGGCTCAGGGCATGGCAGAGACAGGAGGGCAGGGACATGGACACACACATGAACACACACACATCTCCTCAGCCCTAGTGCATTCACAGCCACCGTGCAGAACAGGAGTTGAGGCCCATAGGGGCTCCACACTGCTGCAACAGTCCTCAGTGGGGACCCCAGGAGCCAGCCTTGTTCCCACCACCACTGCAGCCCCCTCCAGAGCCAAGCCTCACACAAGCCAGTGATGCTCAAAAGCAGAACCAGGGCCATGTCACAGGCACTTAGTGGGATATGATGGGTCTGCAGAAATCCCTCTGCCATATCCATCAGCACTGACTCTCGGCCTTCCCCTGCCAGGGTGATGGATGCTCTGGTTCAGAGAGTCACAGAATCCCAGACTGGTTTCAGCTGGAAGGAACTTCAAAGTTAATCTCCTTCTACCCTCTGCCATGGGCAGGGAGACCAGGTTGCTCCAAGCCCCGTCCGACCTGGCCTTGGACATTTCCAGGGATGGGGCAGCCACAGCTTCTCTGGGCAACCTGTGCCAGGGCCTGCCCACCCTCACAGGGATTAATTTCTTCCCAATAGTCCATCTAACCCTGCCCTCAGGCAGTGGGAAGCCATTCTCCCTTGTCCTGCCACTCCAGACCCTTGTAAAAAAGTCCTTTGGAGGGGACTTGAAGAGTCCGTCTTCAGTTCTCTTGGAAACCCTTTAGGCACTGGAAGGGATTCTAGGGTCTCCCTAGAGCTTTCTTTTCTCCAGGCTTTACAATCCAAATTCTCTTGGCTTTTCCTCATAGCAGAGGTGCTCTGTGCCAATAATCATCTTTGTGGCCTCCTCTGGACTTGCTCCAACAGATCCACATCTTTCCTGGGCTGAGGACCCCACAGCTGGGTGCAGTACTCTAAGTGGGATCTCACCAAAGTGGAGCAGAGGGTGGCCAAGCCAGCAGACATGGACAACAGCACTGACATTCTTCACTCCCATCAAATCAGTGACTGTTTTTCCTCACTCTGACCATTCCCACAACAAAAGCTGAACCCACCACACTGCCTTCAGGATGCTGCGTCATCATCCAGCATCTCCTGAAGCACCTGTAGCCCCACAGGATCAGGATCACACCTAGCCCTTTTCCAACAACACCGAGCCTGATCTCCAACTTCTTCCTCTTTTCTTCCCTGCACTGTGCTGCCTCTCATCCTAAAGCAAAGCTCAGCATCTTCACTTATTATAGTTGTATTTTTGCCCTGGGAAGTTGGGGAAAAAATAGAAAAGGAACTTCAACATCATGATGTTCCAAAAATGTAACAGTTTGACTCATAAGATCTTCAAAGAAGCTCATCTCCATAGTGTTTCATTGGCCTCCTGGCAGAGGAGCACCATCTCAGTGTCTGGGTGCTGGAGGCGGAGGTGGATCAGCACAGCAGCTCACTGGAGGGAGGACTGAAAGCAGCCCCCAGCATCCTGCAAGAAGAATTCCGTCTACGCTTGGATTTACAATCACGCTTATCAATGTCTCTTAATTAGCCAGTGTTGAAATGCAATTATTGAAGTCAGGAGGGTTGGGCTTTGAGGAAAAAACCTGCTGGTTGGATGGGAGAGAGGAGGGGAAGGACTGATCCATTATGGAAGTGTTTGCCAAGTCAAGGGCCGTTTGCTTTCCTCTTGGTTCAATCTGTTGGGGTTTCCAGGTGTCTCTGACCATCAACCAAGGAACATCCATAAGAAACAGAGATCCCACCAAGCCAGGTCCCCCTGCTGTGATATGGGTCTGCATGGCTGGCACAGGGATGTGCTTCCAGGGGTAGGGATGTTGCCAGGATCCTGCCGCAGTTCCACCTGTGCAGCCGGCTCTGCACAACACACCCTGCTCTGTCAGGAGTAATGGGAACACAGAGCCATCCCCAGTCCCAGGAGAAACTGAACAGAGGCAGTGACCAAAATATCAATGAACTGAGGCCAAGAAAAGCATAAACACAGAAGTTTTCATTAAAAATTGAAATGCTTTTGAAAACATGTTGGGTTTGATGTGAGCAGCAAAGTGGGGCAGCAGCGGGAGGGAGTGAGGGCTCGTTTCCACCTCTGCATGCTCACAGGGACAGCTGGGATGGGGGAATAGTGGGACATGGGAAGATGATGGTGCCAATGTGGCAAGAGATGCCTGGCACGGCTGGAGTCAAGGTGCCACATTCTTGGCTGCCTTCTGCACCCAGACCAGTCCCACCAATGTGCCAGATTGGGTCACACTGAGCCAAAACAGGGCACACCAGCTCCTCTCCTGCCCCAAAACACTCAAAGAGAGGAATATGCACCATGCCCAAAGGAAGCCAAAACCGCCTTCTCCCAGCTCAGTTGTTTTGGGTGTTCCTGAAGGAGTTTTCCCAAGCAGAAAGGAAGGATGCACATAACAGCTGAGTCCTGGCAAAGGCCCCCACAGCTCAAGATCCTGGGAATGGCAAAGGGGTAACAAAGCTGTTGCCACATGGCACCAGGACCTACTGCTCACCGCAGGAGGTTCCTGCCGTCATCTCCGCATCCTGAACCATTTCTCCTACTATTCAGACTAAAATTGTTCTGTGTTTAAGCTTCAGAACCGTTTATCTCATTGAGTGAGGAGGATAATCCACCCACTTCTTCCTTGCTCCCTGGCAGGTATTTATAGGCAGCCACTCGTCTCCCGTCGGCAGCTGCTGTTCCTCTTCCCCAACCTCCTGGCTCCATCCCCAACACCGCGGAGCAGTTCCTGGGAGAACATAATCCCATATCCAGAGCCCAGCATCCCATCAGGTACTGAGGCCGGCACTAACAAACCACTCCCACTCCAATGCGACTCCCTGGAAGGGGATGTTTTGCCCTGCTCTGCATCCTGCTCCACCTCCCACACCACTGCACATCCAGCCCTGGGCACGCTGGCTCTGCCGATAACTAATTGCAAACTCATTAAGAGCTCATTGAGAGGAGCAGAGGCCGCCCAGGAGAGCTGCCCCAGGCTCCCATAGAGAAGGCTGCTGGAGCAGCAGCTGCCTGAAAATTAAGAGGGAAAGGGGGAAAAAAAATCCCTCTGGCCACATCAGAGACTGACAGAAAAACAACCTGGTTATTGAGGGAAAAGGATTTGGGCTGAGCCCAGTGCAGGGCTGGAAGCCTGGTCAGGGGACAGGACTCACACCATGGAGTGCTCTGGGACAAGGAATTGGGAAGACAAAGGGAAAACCTACATGGGGCAGGAGTACAGCTTCAGCAAGACTTTAAAGAGAGAAAAAATGAGAAACGCACAGCAGTGGGGTGGGCACAGGCCCACACTGCTCTGTCCCTGCACTTGGTGGGTACTTGACAGAGCTCTGATTTTCCCCTTCACCACCCCCAAATCCTTAGCTATTAGCAGGTAACACTGACTCCCCTCCAACCCAGCAGGCTGGAGGCGAAGATAGCCATCAGGAGAGAGCTCCCCCCCCTCCACACCCCAACCAGCTTCTAAACCTTCCCTATTTTTCCCAAACTACCTACTGAGCCTCCAAAGCCACGTCCAAGAGGGGTTAGCCCTGCCAGGGTCATCCCTGCTCCCGGCACCCCCCTTCCCACGCTGGGGCTGGGGTGTCATTGGGGTGCTTCCCTGCTGCCTCCCAGCACCCCATTCCATTTTGAGCCCCTGTCGCCTCCGTTCCTGCCTGACCCTGTTCTGGGGACATCCTCTCCTCTCCTCTGCACCACTGGGACCTGCACATCAGATATTAGCTGTGCTTCCTGGGGGCTGTGGCACGGTAAAGCCCAGAGAGGGCTCACAAAGGCACCTTCACCTAATGAGGACGTCTCCGCAGGTGCGGGAGGAGGGCAGGCATCTCACGGGGGCTCAGAGCCACTGGTACCTGCCATGGCTGTGCAGCCTCCACCCAGGCTAGTCACTGCCTCCCATCCAGCCAAAAGCAGCAAAACATGCGTAGGGAAAGGGTTTCTTCACTCACGTGCCAACCCAGGACCATCCTAAACCACTCTGGATAAGCTGAGTGTATCCAGGAGGTGGTTGGTCGTGCATGGCACAGGGACATCAGCCTGTGGCAGCAGTTTGGGAACAGACCCTCTGCCAGCATCCCACAGTTCAGGAGGAGCAACAACCCCTGAAGATGCCATGGATTGGGCACATATCCATGTTCTCTGGCTGGCTCCATGGAGGGACAGTGCAGGGAAGTGCTAGAGGACCACTGACACCCTGTGCACCAGCACCAAACCTCCACCAAGGCACCCACAGCAAGTGGGACTCCCCAGTGCCCCCAGTGTGGGACTGAATTGGCCCTGAATTCCAAGTTATCCAGTAATTCTTGTATCAGCTTCCTGCCTAGACCAGAACAGCCTGCTCAGCACCAGGATCGTCTTCAGCAAAGCCAATGAACATCCCATCCAAATGGCAGGAGCTGCTCTCCCAGTGGGTATGTCCCAGCTGTGGGGCAGGGTCATGGCCTGTCACACCCATCCATAGTGTCCCCTGCTGTGGGATCCATCTCCCATACTGGCTATCAGGCTGTGACAAGCTTCCTCAGACTCTGGTCCCAGGATTCAGATTTCGCAGGCAAATTTGGGAAGAGCAAACAAAGCACCACAAGGACTCTCTCCTCCGACAGCTCCTGGGGAGCCACCACTCTCCCTTCCTGCTGCTGTCCTCCATGCCCTCTGCACTGCTCTCCTGGATCTGCCAGCAGGATTTTCCCTGCCCTCATCCACACTCTGCTGTCTCTGTCCATTGGCCCTGGTGGCAGGGTCTTGGCCACCTTTCAGCACTTCGGCCTCCCAGGATTTCTGCTGCTGAGCAGGATAGTTTCATTAGGACCTCAGCTCCTCCAGCCTCCAGCTCCTCCCGCCTTCACTGCCAACACCAGGGATTTATGATTACTTCATTGTTTGATTGGTTTCATCAGCCTGTCATCATCTCCCTCCCAAAACTCTTCTGCCAGTGCCGGCAGCACCGCACATTTGGGATCTGCAAAGACAAATGCCCCGAGCGGCTCCTGCCCATCACCTGCTCCCTGGGTCCCCACGGCAGGCCCAACCAGCCCTCGGCCCCACTCACTCCCAGGGGCAATGGGGGCACATGACCCCACCACAAAAACCAGCCCTGACACCACTCCAAGGGGTTGCACAGCCTTTATGTGCCCCACGCAGCCCTGGCATCGCCCCTGCCTTCAGCCCCAGCTCCCACTGCTGGGAGTGCTCCCATGAAGGAGGATGGTCCTGCTGCTACCGTGCCTCGTCTTGTCCTGCAGCATCCCAGGCAGGGCATGGTCACACCCTGCTCAGCACCACTCTGAGCACCGGGCAGGTTGGGGACTTGGCATGTGGGCACCCAGCTCTGTGTTTTGCCTCCCCGTGGGTGACACCTCGTTGCCAGGTCCAGCACAGAGGAATGCTGAGGCCAGACCACCCCTGTCCCTGTCCCCGCACCCGGTCCCCGAGCTGTGGTGGGACTCCCAGCTGGCGTCGCCTGCCCATGGCCACAGCAACAGTGAGGCTGGACCTGGAGGAAAGTGGGTCATGCTCTCCCTTCCCTGCCGCTGCCAGGGAGAGGCTGATGTGGGATGGAGGCCGGGTCCACACCCGTGCCAACGGTGAGCAGACATGGGGGGACATGGGGGGGGATGAGATGGGGGCAGGGAAGGTGATGAAGGGACACAATGGGACACGAGGGGACACAAGGTGAGGTGATGAGAGGGGATGACATGGGGACATGACAAGGAGACAAGAGAGGACACAATGAGGAGACAAAATGAGGGTACAGCAGGGGAGATGATGAGGGGGCATGAGGGGAGACGAGAACAGGTGCTCCCAAGGCCACCTCTCCCCTTCCCCTGTTTCCAGCTGCCTTCCACCTCAGCGCATCCTTCCAGACACCCCAAATCCATCCGGAGCCCCTGGGGACCAGTTCCCCGGTTCCCCGGCCCCAGCTTCGCTCCGATGTCACTCCCGCCC
>VXBX01008407.1:61709-74765 GCA_013400415.1 Scytalopus superciliaris | reverse complement strand
CCCGCAGCCCCCGGCAGCGCCCGCCCCGCGCTGCGCCCCGCCCGCACCGGCGGCGGCGCCGCCCCGGGGAGGGAGCGCGGAGCGGGAGGAGCGGGGGGGCTTCGCCGCCGGCCCCGCGGGGAGGGGGAGATGCGCGATGAGGGATGCGGGATGCGGCGTGCCGTTTGTCCACACCCCAGACGTAGCTGGGGGGATTAGGAGCTGTAGTAACCCTGGGGAGGGGGATCGGGGATGAATGAGCCGCTCCCTCCCCGCCGGGTGCGGAGCTCTTGTAACTGCGGGTTCGACACGGAGCAAACCACGGGACGGGGGACAACAGGGCTGGGACCTGTATTTCTCAGGGGTCGGCTTCACACCCCTTCCCCACCCAAGGATTCCGACAGTCCAAGCTTGGAGCTTCTGGAGGTCACCAGCACCAGCATCAGCACCATGCAGCAGGAATGCCCGGGCACAGAACCGCATCCTGCTGCCCACTGGTCCCCCGGGCACTGCTATCCCTGAACCCTCCAAGGCTCTGATCCCCCTCATTTGGTACAGGTGATGTCCACCGTGGTGTGGATGATGCCCACCATGAATCACAGAGTCACAGAACAGTTTGGATGGAAAGGGACCTTAAAACTCACCTCCTTCCGTGCCCTTCCCATAGGCAGGGACACCTTCCACTAGACCAGGATGCTCCAAGTCCCATCCAACTTGGCCTTGAGCACTTCCGTGGATGGGGCAGCCACAGCCCTGGGCAAACTGTTGCACCACAGCACAGGTAATGCCCACCATGGCACATGTAGCTCTCCCAAGTGCTGCTTTTCAATACATGCTGGACTTGAGGCTTCCCACAGATGGTAGGACCATTTGGGCTGAGCCAGGGAACACTGACCGAGGCAAAGGCATCACAGAGGCTTTCCTTCAACTGCCTTAAATTTGGCAACATGCTCAGCAAGTGGTGCCAGAGCTGGGCACCAGGCACTCTGGGGCACCTCCAGGCCTGGGGACAGCGACAGGTCTCCCAGAGGAAGGCAAGGGGTAGGCACTGTGCTCCACCTTAGAGCATCCCAGGGCACATCTCTTTTAGTATTTTCTTCTGTCCCCATAGAGACCAAGCAGGGACATTTAACACAGATGACAATTTGCTTGGCTCTCAGCTGCATGCTGGGTCCCTTTACTCCCCTGATACCACTTTGAGCTCACCCACAACCATGGGGCTTCCTCGTGCTCCAAGGAGGGGCAGTGTGCTGTTCCCACACACCAGCTGTGCCATCTCTGCTGGGTTTGGGGCTGTCCTATTGCCCTCTGAGTCCCCCAACCCTTGGATAGGACCAGGGAGCCATCAGACTTGACTCACTGCCAGCTCTGATATGCTCCTGTTGAGGATGCAGAGCAATTAATCTTTTCATGAATGACTTTAAAGCAAGAGGGTGAATCACACTCCAACACTCTGCTTTAATTTGTGTCAAGACTGACTGTGCCACTGTCACCCTCTTCCTGCCTGGCAGCTGCACAGGGCATCACTGGCCCTGGGTCTGGGCCCTGGGAAAAGCAGCTATGGCTCACAGTTCCAGTCCCTTCAATTCCCCTCCACTCACTGTTTTGTGTCATAGCTCTGGTACCCATAGCTTGGATGTCCCAAGTGTGAGTGATCCACGTGGCATGAGAGGAGAAAGGCCATAGCCCAGTGACCCAGCAAACCATGGTGGGCTGGACAGGGGCTGATGGTGCTCAGATAAGCTGCTGTGGGGCTGCGAAAGGGGTGGCGCAGGGCAGGAGAGTGTTATAGTAGTGAAGGTGCTGGGGAAAAGGGAAAGTTTTGGGAGATGGGATCAGAGGTGAGGTGCTCCCTGTGCCACTGCGGCAGCAGGACACCGGCTGGTGAAAACTACAGCTGCTTTCCTTGCATCCTTCACTCCATGGGCTGCTGGGGATGGAATGGGTCCAGCCTCGACCCTTCCCAAGTCCCATGTCACCCTGTGTCCCTTGACATGCCATCCCAGCTCCCACAGCATCCCGCTCGCAGTGTTCCAAGCTGCTCCTCTGAGCTATCCTTCAGCTCCTGCCCTATTTATAGCTCACGGCTGTTTCTAGGTCAGGTGGGAGGCGCTGGTGCCCAGGGAGCCAGCCCAGGGACCACGGGGAGCTGCAGGGATGGTGCCACAAGTCCCACAGATGGATCAGCTTCTGATGTCTCCACCCTGGTGCTAGAGGATAGGGCTGTGCCATGCCCCCAGTACACAGAGGCTGGTCTGGGTCTGGCAGGGCTCCATGGGACTACATAGGGTTCTGTGGGCCTTGGGAGGCCTACGTGGGCCTTGGTGGGGCTCAGCAGGGCTCTCTGGGGGCTCTCTGGGACTCCATGGGGCTTTGTGGGGTTCTGCGGGACTCCATGGGGGTCGCCAGATCTTGGTGGGGCTTAGTAGGACTCAGTAGGACTCTGTAGGACTCCAGGGGACTCCATATGGCTCCATGGGACTCTGCGGGGGTCCACGGGGCTTGTAAGCTGCCTTTGTGGCTCCCAGGCTGCAGCCCAGCCCTCGCCAGCACATGGGTCACACACACACACTGAGTGATAGTAACACCAGTAGTACCAGGGAGTCTTGGCATCAAGCTTGTGGTCTTCAAAGTGCTCTCAGAATATTAATAACTAATTATGATTAACAAGATGAAAGGAACCGGATCAAACATGTTTATCACCTCACACAATTCCAAACTGTGTGAAGATCCCCCAGCTCCCCAAGGGACCATGAATCACGAGTGTGCCTGGGATTTCTCTTCAGAAATGGAATATCTGGCTTGTGCTAAGGAATGTGCTTGGATAGGGTGGGCAGCAGGAAATTACCTGGAAAGGCCAAAATTTTTCCAGTGAGCCCGATCTCCTCGGAATTCAGCGGGAAGGTCGGTTGTCCCTTTGACATCGCTTTGGTCAGTGCGGGAGACAAGGCGGTGAGCCCCACAGACGGGGTCTCAAAATTACCTGCAGCCTGTCACGCACCGCAGCGGTGACATGAGCTAAAACCTGCCGGGGATGCTGCGGGGCTGCTGGGAAGGAACAGAGGGAGGGAAGGAGGGAGGGTGACGCGAGAGCGGAGCACGCCGGGAGCCACAGCCCCGGCGGGGGGCATTCCCCGTCCCGGGGTGGGGGGTCTGGCGTGTCCCGGCTGGGGATCGAATACCTCCCCACTCCGCCAGCCTGGGATGCAACTCCCATGTCGGGGGCGCTGTCCGTGCTCCTGGGGCGCATGGGCAACAACCGGACAGGGGGCACAGCATCCTGCGGGCTGGTCCCCCAACACAGGCTAGGTGAGGACCTGCAGCACCGGCCGCGCTTGCAGAGTGCTTGGGAATGATGTTGCCACTGGAGCCTAACGATGGCTATGCACCTACCGGGCTGGAAGGAGACACAAGGGGGTTCTTTTGAATGGGTTTCTTGGGAAAAGAGACAGAACGGGTTTCTTCGAGGAGAGGGAGGAACTAAACTGGCACGGGGAGAGCCACGGGTGTGCCACCCCAACACCTTGGCACGCCCGTACCCCTGTACCCAGCACCATCCGGCACGCACGGCGCCGGCCGCCTCCGCTCGCATCCCGTTCTCCTGGCACCATCTAGAGGCTGCGGGAACAGGCACGGGGGGACGGGCACGAGGGGACAGACACGCGGGGACAGAGATGGGGGAACAGACGATGCCACAGCACCCACACGTGGGGTCCATGTGGCAGGTGGCAGGACGAGGGAGCACCCTCTGATATCACCCCCCTGGTCACCCGAGGGGAGCTACCGCCGTGGCGCTGTGCTGGAGGTGACATGCAATGACAGCCGTGTCCCCACGGGATGAGACAGGCTCAGGGACAGGCTGGTGACAACTAGGTGGGTGTTCAAAGATGGGGAGCCCTCCACCGCAGCCTCCCTTGGAGCAGGGCAGGACAGGCAAAAACCTCTGGGCACAAGCCAAGGATGTCCCTCCTTCGCCATTCTCCCGTGCAGGAAGGAGTGGTTCCTATGGCCACCATGCAGGACTCTGGGCCAGCATACTGTCACGCTTGGGTGCTCCCTCCTTGGCTGAGAATGCCACTCATGACACCTGTGACCCAGCACAGTCTGGATTCTCTTGGTTGGCTCTAGGCCCAGGCTGGACTATGGGGTAGGAGCCCTGGGAATTCTGTGTGTCCCTCAGCCAGCAGCACCCACACCCAAGGCTCCTCTCAGTCCCAGGTCTCCCTGTCCTCCCCACCTGAGCAGTGACTCAAGGGAAACAAGGCTCCAAACCACTAAGATTTACACCAAAACCAAACCCTACAGCTTCCTGCACACTGGAAGGCAGGACAGACTGCCTGGATTATTCCATACCTACAGCCCAGCTGATGGCCCTGAGCCCCTCCAGACCTCATCATGGGCAGCCAGTGCCTGGGAGGCTCCTGGCTGGAGCAAGTGGGAGCTCTGCTCTGGGAATGGAAGCGTGGGACAGGAGCCGACAGTGGCTCAGTGCCATGGAGGAGCAGTTGGGCACAGCATGTGCCAGCATTCACACCTTGCATCCCTGCTGGCTGCCCGGCTAATTCCGGCACCGGCACATTCTCCTTGGCTGCTGCTCAGCAGTGCCAATGGGAGAGGAGATTTGGGGAAGGGGAAGGCGAGCACCGGTGCTGCTGCTGAGACGGACAGGCCTTGGGGAGCCTCGTGGCTCTTGTTGGGGACCCTCAAACTCCACTGGGCCCCTGGCCCCAGCCAGCCAGGGAAGAGCAGAGACTGGCCAGAGACCCTGCTCAGGTGGGTAGCAGTGGGTGGGATGGCTCCAGGATGGATCTGGGATAGCTATGGAACGCCGGGGATGTGCACACTGCTGCCCATAAGCCCTGCTGTCATGGGCACACCAGCATGGCATGGCATGACACAGCACAGAATGCCCACTGCATTCCCTGGAGAGCTGCTTCCAGGGAAGCCCACTCCAGATGCACACACGTGCTGTGCACGCGGCCTGTCCCGGCACAGCACGGGGTTCCAGACTCCTCTGGCCAGAAGACAGTGCATCGTCTCCAAAGGAAACTTTGGCATGGCCCATGCCAGGATCTGTCCCCACGCCCGGCTCTGTGCCCTACTCCCATGCCATGCACCACCCTGGGCTCATGGCACAGCCCCACCACCACTGTGTTCCCACCAGTGGTGTCCCGGAAACAGTGGCACTGACCTGTGCAGGTGCAGGGGCTGCAGCTCCTCTTTCTGGAAGCAGATGAAGCAGAAGGAATCCATCGCTCGGCTCCAGTGTCTGCCGTGCCCAGGAGAGGGGGACCACAGGGCACGCAGTGCCGGAGAGGTGTTGGCATCTTCCTCGCCGGCGCCGGCAGCGGTCAGAGGCTCACGCTGGCCCTCCCGGGGCCGTGGTGTCTGGGAACCCGTCACACGGCCGGGCTGAGCGTCGGGACCGTCCGCTCACCGGGCACGGAGATAGCGCCGGGCTGTGCCATGTCCCACGTCGTCCTCGCTCCGAGGCTGACGATGGCCAGTGCCACCCGGACGCCCATCGTGCAGCCCGGCCGGCGGCAGTACCAGTTCTCAGCGGGTGCGAGCAGGGACCTGAGACGGCATCACCCAGGCGAGGGGTCCGGCAGGTTGGGATGAGGCGCCGGCCGAGCTCTGCAGTGCTTCAGACACCGCGGGAAGCGGCTGCCCCGCGGCACCGGACGGTGCCCGTGTCGCCGTAAGGGAAAATTGTCCCCTGCAGCAGCTGGAGTCCGGCAGGGTCTGGCAGGATCCAGCAGGGTCTGGAAGGATTCGGCAGGGGCAGGCAGGCAGGCGGCCGGATCGGGAGCCCAACACGCTGATAAGAAGCGGAAAGTTGTGTCGTCGTGGAGCGTCGGCTCCGCGGGGCTCGTCTCACCGACAGAGCAGCCGCTCGTTCTGACAGCTAAACCAGCATGCGAGTATTAATAGCTCCAGACTCTCATGGCGAGGCTGAAAGTTAACTCCTTGGCTGCCGCCTGCCCGGGCTCCAGCAGCCCTCTCCCGGCACCGGGCGGCTGCCCCGGGGCTCGCCAGCGCTGCAGCTGAGACCTGGCAAATTCAGCCCGCCCGTCCCGTGCACTGGGAATCACCAAGGGACCCTTCTTCTGTCCCCAGTGCCTTTCTGACTTCCCAGGCTTTGACACAGGGGTCATAGCACAACCAGGGGAGAAATCGATTAACCTGGGTGCCTGTGGGTACCCTGTGCCCTTCCAACAGTGGAGTAAGTGGCCTGGGAGCCATCCTGGAGCCAACCCGGAGCTATTCTGGAGGATTCCCCACCGCAGGGCACACAACAGGAGCACCATGGTACCTTGTGCAGGATGTCCCTGCCCAACAATGTGTGTCCATGCCCCATGATGGGTGCCTCTGCCCCAAAAGGGACCATAGGTGAAAGCCAGGGTAGCCATGCCAGCAATGTCCAGTTGCTCCAGGGGGACAAGCTAGGCTGGCACATTGGATCAGGTGACGCTGAGCCCACAAGGCCCCATGCACCCACCATTCCTCATCCACTGGGACCAGCTCAGGGACCAGTACATGTCCTCCGGGTCCCTGAGATGCAAATCTGGTCCCTCACCCCAGCCCACACCCAGCACCCTGGGACAGAAACAGCCACATCCCTGGGAAGTGGAAGCAGGAGGACATGAAGAGGTTTCCCTAGCCTGGCCCATGGGCTTCATCATCTCTCACACTGAATTATTCAGTGCATGGCTCTGCCTGCGGTGTGTCTGCTCTGGCCACACCCCCACTAATGGCAAAAATCGATGGCTTTTTAATTCCTCATGGCTACAAAGCTCCAGCCATGCCGCTCTGCATCCTGCCTCCCCAGGACAGAAGTGGAACAAGCTTGGAGGGTAATTTATCCCAATTTCATCTCAGAGACTCACAGAATGGTTTGGGTTGGAAGGGACTTGAAAGACCATCTCAGTCCTGCCATGGGCAAGGAAACATTCCAATAGCCCAGGTTGCTCTAAGCCCCATCCAACCTAGCCTGGAACACTTCCAGGAAAGGGTCTCTAAGGTCTCCCCAGAGCTTTCTCTCCTCCAGGTGAGCACCCCCAGCTCTCCCAGCCCCCATCAGGGATGTTCAGGGTGTTTGCAGTGATCCTATTTCCATGGTGGCCCTTAAGAGCTGGGAAAAGCATCAGCATTTCACAGGCATCACTCTGAGGGACCCTCTCTCCTGCCTGTGGGATGCAGGTCTGTATCCCCACCACAGCCAGACTCCCATGGTCCCCCCAGCCCTGTGGGTGTGGCACCAGGGCCCTGGCACCTACCCAGCCACCCACTCACCAGAAACACTCTGCAAGAAGCAACAAAAAATGTTAAAATTTAATGCCTCAGCTACTGGGCCAAGTGAAGCGGGCAAGTGTGTTTAGCCCCCAGGAGCCCCTGATGGCTTCTGGATTTACATCCCACTCCACACCATGCTTCCTGGAAGAAGGGAAGACCTTCCCTGGCTGGTGGGACCTTGCTGCCCCTTTGCTCAATAAAAACATACTAGTGCCCACTGAAGCTCTGGATCAAGAGGCTGGTCATGAATCCATGTGGCTCCTGGTGGATTCCCACAGGAGCTCATGGTTGGTGACAGACCACTCAGGGTGGGACCTTGCCCATGGAAGTCCAAGTTTCATTGTCCTCCTTCACCACTGCCTGCAGCTTTGTTGGTCTCCCCACAAAATCGTGGAAGGCTGAGAGCAGGGAGAGATGTTGAAGGGCAGGTCAGGACATCCTGTTGCATTGCCCGAGTGGGATTTTGAGGTCTGGGAAGAAGGTCAGAACAGACTCTGATCTTTGTGTATGTTTAATAGAAACCACAGCCCAAATGAGTCTTTTGTCCCTGCCTGTAGGAGAGTGGAGTAGTCTTTCACTGAAAAGCAAGCTATTGTGGCTGCCCCCTTACACCTGCTCCTCTGGCTCTGGAGCTGTTGGGAAGGGATGATTTGGACACTGGAATGAATTTCCAGGGCTCCCTTTTAGATACACACAAAACACTTGACTCACAAAGCCTGTCTGAAACTTGTTCTTGCCTGTGCTCCCCCCACACCTCTGGGGACCCCCTCAGTGTCCTCACCCTCTGAGTTTCTTCAATCCAAGTCAAGGGGCAGCTGCCCTTTGTGGGAATTTAGGTCATTCCTAGGGATATAATCAGTGTGCCAAAAACCCACCACCCACATAGTCCCAGATGGGGAGCAGAGCAGGAGGCAGAAAGACCTGACCAGGAGCTGTGGTGGCCACAAAGGTCCCTTTCCCACTATGGCCACCCTGGATGGACTTGACCAGTCTGCCCAGCACAGGGATGTGGGATGGTGTGGGATAACAACCTCAGAGGACCTCCCTCCATCCCTGGCTGTGGGTTCCTGTGCCCCACACCATGTGATGGCAGGCAGAGGAGAATGGACACCCATCCTGGGGAGAGATATTTGGGAAGCACCCCTTCCTCACAGCACAGTCTGTGGTGGGTTTATGTAATTAATTACCCACATTTGTACTTTCCACAAGAATTTGTACTCAGGAATTTTACCTGCTGGGTTTTTACATCTTGCTAAATAGAAAAATTCCTTGCCAAGGAACTTGGGAGACATGGGGAGCAGTTGGGGTTTGTGGACAAAACTTTTCCAAACCTCTTTATTTGGACTTAAAAAACACAGCTTAACCCTTTACATCAAATTACTTTACATGAGGTGTCAGGACAGTAAAATGCTCATTTATCCATGGTATTCCAAATGAGCTACAGCTCAGTCTGTGGTAGGAACAGTAAAGGAGCTGGGAACAGAGTGATGGGATGTGAGGGGAAGCACAGACAGCTGCTGGGTTGGCATGAGGCTCAGACTTACCCCAAAGGCAAAACTCAAACACTGCAAAACAGGAATAAACCAATTAAATGTGATGAATATTTGAATGTGAGATTGAAGGGGCTGCAATCAAGGCTGGAACTGTGCAGGAGGCTTCAATAAAAGGGCTTCAAATCACCCTCCAGTGCATTTCAGTGCCTGGTTGTAATAAAAATTGAGGGATAAACCACGCAGTAACAAATGATTTTCACAAATCCTGTTCCCTGGATCTCCCAAGACAGCTGTTCAGCTCCACGGTATTTCCCTTTCTTCTGTGTTTTTAAAACATGAAGTTACATAAATAAAAACAGGAGGATGGCTTCTCCCACCTTGGGGCTGTTCCAGGCACAGTCCAAACCCTGCTGTCTCCTAGTCCGAGGAGACACAAACTCAAACGGGAGTTGCCACACTCAGTGATGGGGTGAATTCTGTATTTTCTTTAAGATATGGCACTTGCAGCAATGGGCAGAGCCCCAGAAATGGGATAAGGCAGATCCAGGGTCTGGCACAGCTGCATCCCCAGGACACATTTCTCCTTATGCTCCAGTGATGCTGCTGGCAGATGCGGTCCTTGCACTTCAAGTTTCATGGATCTACAGCTCTATGAAGTCCCTGATGGGAGTGTGTGAGACCTGTTATCACCTGTCTGAGGTACAAGGGCACTGGGGACACTGTGTTGTGTCTATAAAATCTAAACAGCTCCTGGAAGAAAGATGGGGACAGACTTTTCATATGGGTCTGGAGTGACACGACATGGGGGAATGGCTTCCCACTGCCAGAGAGCAGGGTAAGATGGGAATACTCTGAAGAAATTCCTCCCTGTGAGGATGGTGAGGCCCTGGCACAGGCTGCCCAGAGAAGCTGTGGCTGCCTCATCCCTGGAAGTGTCCAAGGCCAGGATGGATGAGGTTTGAAGCACTCTGGGATAGTGAAAGGTGTCCCTGCCCACAGCAGGGGATAGAACAAGATAGGCTTTAATGTTGCTTCAACCCGAACCATTCCATGCTTTATGATCCCTTTGCCTTGGGACGCAAAGCAAGGACAAAGGCTTGCAAAGCTCAGCACTCACTCTCAGCCCCACATCCTGAGCTAAAAGGTGTTCTGTCTCCTTGGGCTTTTCAGGGGAAACAGGAATAGAGGAGAAATCTCCCTGTACGGATCCAGAAGTTTGGCAGAACCTTATTTGGTACCTTCAGCTGGTTCTGTGCCTGCAGATCTCTTCCACCCCAGCCCAGGATGCTGGAGCCACTCCTGTTTTGGAAACCCCAAGAATCCCATGCCAAAACACACAGTGGCAGAAGCAGCAGGTCCCCCCCAATGTCCTGGCTCAGCAGTTCCATGTCCCCAGTTTCCCCAGCACCTCGGAGCACATGTCCACACACAGCCCTGCCAAAATGACAAACGGTGATTATCCTTTTAATGGTCAACATGGGAGTGTGCCAGTGCAGCTGCAGATCCTAATGTGAGCCCTGCTGAGGTAATGGATCCAGGAGCTCCAGCCTCACTTCAGCACCCTGTCAGGCACGGCATGGACCTCAGCTCAGCCGGGGCATTGGAGAGGTGTTAGAGGGGATTTGGAGGAGTCAGAGGGTTTTTGGAGATATTGGAGTGGTTTTGAAAATCTTGGAGTGATTTGGGAGATGTCAGAGAGGTTTTAGAGGAGTCAGAGGTGTTTGAAGGTGTTGGAGGGGCTTTGGAGGTGTCAGAGAGATTTTGGATGAGTTAGAGGGAGTCTGAAGTTGTTGGAGGAGCTTTGAAGGTGTCTGAGGAGTTTTGGAAGTATTGAAGAAGTTTGGAGAGGCTCTAGAGACATTGGAGAGATTTTTGGAGAGGTTGGAGGGAGTTTAGGGGTGCTGGAGAGGTTTTACAAGTTTTGAATGAATTTTGGAAGGGTTAGAGAAGTTATGGAGGAGTCCTAGGGGTTTTGGAGGCATTGGAGAGATTTTTGAGAGGATCTAGAGATGTTGGAGAGATGTTTGGAGATGCTGAAGGGGGTTTAGAGGTGCTGGAGAGATTTCAGAGGTTTTGAACGAGTTTTGCAGGAGTTATAGGAATTTTTGAGATATTGGAGAGGTTTTGAAGGTATTGAAAATTAAGAGGTTTTTGAAGGTTTGGAGAAGTTCTGCATATGTTGAAGAGTTTGGAGAGGTTGAAGGTGTATTGGAAGTGTCAGAGCAGTTTTGGAGCCATTGGAGGAGTTTTGGAGAGGTTGGAGATGTTTTGGAAGTGTTGGAGAGATTTTTGAAAGGGTTTTGGAAGAGTCAGAAAGGTTTGAAGGTATTGAAAGGGTTTTGGAGATGTGGAGATTTTGGAGGTGTTGGAGCTGCTGCAGATTTTTGAAGTGTTGGATGAGTTTTGGGGATGTTGGAGGAGTTTTGGAGGCAGTAGAGGGTTTTGGAGGTGGTGGAAATTTTGCAAAAGTTTTTTGAGGTATTGGAGAAGTTTTGGAGGTGATGGAGAGATTTTGGAGAGGTTGGATGAGGTATGAAGGAGTTGGAGGGATCTTGAAGGTGTATAAGAGATTTTGGAGGTGTTGGGGAAGTCTTGGGGAGATTTTGGGGAGGCTGGAGATATTTTGGAGGTATTGGAGGATTTTGGAGGTTTTGGCAAAGAGGTTTTTGAGAGGTTCTGGCAATGGAGCAACTTTGGAGAGATTGAAAGGGGGTTGGATTGATTTCAGAGGTGTTGGAGAGATTTTGGAGGCATTGGAGTGGTTTGGAGGTGTTGGAGAGATTCTGTAATTGTTAAAGGGATTTTGGAAATTTTGGAGATGTTCTGGAGATGTTGCAGAGATTCTGGGGAGACTGGAGAGATTTTGGAGATGCTCAAGGAATTCTGAATGTGTTGAAAGGGTTTTGGAGATGTTGAAGAGATTTTGAGGGTATTGGAGAGTTTTGAAGCCGTCAGAGAGGCTTCAGAGGCATTCGAGGGGTTGGAAGGGTTGGAGAGGTTTTGGACAGGTACTGCAGGTGTTGCAGAGATTTTGGAGAGTGTGGAGGGGGGTTGGAGGTATTGGAGAGATTTTGGAGGTGTTGAAGGGGTTTTAAAGACATTGTAATGTTTTGGAGGAGTTGGTGTGGGTTTTCAAGGTATTGAAGAGGTTTTTGAGAGGTGTTGGATATGTTGGAGAGGTTTTGGAGATGATGGAGAGGTTATGGGGGTGATAGAGGGGTTGTGGAGGTGATGGAGAGGTGTTGGAGGCATTTTGGAGGTGTTGGGGGTAGGTTTTGGAGCGAGGGCTCTGCCTGGAGGTGCACAGGGTCATCCTTCCCATGTGGCATCTCACAGCCGTTCCCTCCCATGTGTCAAGGCAGTATCTCCTCACCTGCACAGCTCCTTCCTGGAGAGTTCTATCACCCTGCCTGGCCCAGGAACAGCGTTTCCCCTAGAGGGATGAGCAGGATGGGGCCTGTGGGGTCAGTGCTGTGCTGAGAGTAAGGAACTAAAACCTCTGTGACAGAAAATCTGCCATGGAAAGGCCTCAGGATGGTTCAGCCCTAAGCTCCTTGTTGAGCCCTGGGGACAGTCACAGCCCCAGGCAGGGGGTTTATTCTCCCTCCTCTCAGCGTTTAATCCTCTAAAGTAAGTGCCAGCCTTTGCAGTGTTCCCACAGGGCTGTCTGTCCCCTCTAAAGCTGGTTAAGTCGCTGGTTTCAGCCACCTCTGGTCACTGCAGGTGCCACTGAGAATTTGGGAACCATAAGGAATATTTTGATCTCTATTAACTTAATTGTTTTGGGGCCATGGCTAGTCCCAGTACCTTGATTTTGTCAGGCAGCAGTTAGGGACTGGATTTCCCTTTATTTAACATTAATCCACTGGATTAATAGATCTGGATCTCTCCATTAACATCTTCTATCCTGGCCACATCAGGCACACTGCAAAACCCATGGCCACAAAGAGCTCGAAGTTGAAGCAAACCTGGAAGATGGGAATAGGAATGGGATTCTGGGCTGTGCAGCTTTGTTGTCCTTGCTGAGCAGGGCTGGCAGGGTTGGGGGATTCTCCCCACCCCAGTTCATTTAAGTGCTTAATTAGATACAAGGACATGAAGCCAGCAAATACAAAGGATGTCTTTGGAGCTCTCCTGGGGGATCAGAAGGAGCTGGGATCCAGCATACACATCCTGGGGTGGGGGCAAGGTCCACATTAAGTCCCAGGGCCAGGTCTGAGTCCAGCTTTAGCCCAAGGCCCAGGCCCAGGCCCAGGTCCATGACCCATCCCCATCCCCATCCCCATCC
>VXBX01008407.1:0-60384 GCA_013400415.1 Scytalopus superciliaris | reverse complement strand
TTGGAGCAGCCTGGGCTGGGGGAAGGGGGTGTCCCTGCCCAGGGCAGGGGGTGGGGCGGGATGAGCTTCGAGGTTCCTCCTAACCCAAACCACTCTGTGGTTCAGATCCTCCGAGCTGCCGTGTTAGCCTCCGGTTTAGCCTTGGATAAGCTGCAGGAATGTCCTGGACTCTGTGCTGGAGACATTGGCCTTCAGCTGCCTCCCAGCAGTGACAGCCCGATGCAGTCCCAGGGAGAGATAGAGGGAGATACAGCACACTCTGATTTACACAGTCTTTTTTTCCCTTTGATAAAAAGCCAGAGGAGATGTCCCTGATCCTTTGGGTGCCAGCAGAGAAGTGGGAATTGTTTCCAGGAGATCGTGGAGCTGCTCCCTGGCACCATACCACAACTGCTGTTTGGATTTCTCCCTTGTTCTACCTGCAGGGAAACCTCTCCCAGTGTTTATTGGGCTGACAAAGGGAAGCCACAAACGTGCACTTTGCAGTTGGTCAGGGAGTGGAAAGATGTTTTCAGCAGCTCTGGATCTGCTCACGGGAATCTTCTTCCTGCCCTGTCTCGCCCAGAGAGCCCCACTAGTCCTTTCTGATCTAATTTTCAACCTCTTTCTAGTTTAAGCTGCCTTAGATGATGTAGGCTCAGGCCTTGTACCCCATTTCTTCTGGAATTTGGTATTTTGGTTGTGAATCTCTTCACTTAAGAGCTGAAATAATCACATGTGCTCCTTGCTGTTTTTTTGAAACTTTGCTCTCTGGAGCCCATTTAGGTTGAGTTTGATTAGTCCCTTTGAGAGGCTTTGCTGCTCTGTACGGAGTCTGCTGGGGTGGGATATGGTCTCCTCAATAAATAGTACTGGGAGTCAGTTACTCCTGGGTGTATGGGGTGAGAGAGGGACTGCTGGACCTGCCTGCTCAGGATGGGCTCCTAATGTGTCTGCCAACTGGATTTAGCTTCAGTCAAAGAAGGACATTTTTGAGAAGAGTTCATTTTAGTGCACCCCCAGGTTCAAAAAGATGAATAAATACTGTGTTTTGGAGGATTTGGTAGACCACTTAAAATTGCAGGTGGGAAAAGGACTTCTTAATTCTTCCCTCACCTTTAGATGGATACACATCTTTATCCTCCTGAATTGCACCTTGTTTGCGTATTTTTTTTCTTCAACATCCAACATTTGTCTCAGCCTTAAGCCCTGCATTGGGAAATTGAAGCAGCCACAGGGCTGTACTGCAGGCTTTGCTGTTGTAACTCCTCATGTGACTCCTGTGCAAGATATTCCTGCTGTTCCCATTTCCTTGAAACTTACAGATGGGTATGTTCTGCTGCTAGTATACCTCCTTCTTGGAAGCAGTTGGAAAAGTGGGAAGATGAGCTGCTAGAAGGCATCCTGGGAACAAATAAAACGTAATTAAACTCTACTGTCGAGAATACAGACTCTTGAAAGCAGATTTTCTTAGTGAGTTGAATTGGGTTGATCTGGAAGTGATGAATTAGAGCTTGATTAACTGGGGAGGAATTTTCAGAGGAAATTGTAAGGTCTGAGCACCCAGCAAAGGCAAGAGGGAAACCAGTGATACACAGTGTGCTCAGAAATGGCACATGTTGTAGGACAGGTGCCCATTTGCTGGGCTCAGATGCCACTAATGGCTCAGAAATCTTAATGCCACTATTAAAATTTAGTTTCAGAGGAAACTTGAATCATTCTTGGCTTTCAGAAGTATTTGTGAAAAACATCCCTGCTGTGCTGAGCTCTGGTCATCCCTGTGTGGTGATTCTTGTGACTGTTCATGCACGTTGTGTCTGTAAAAGTGTTTGTGCACTGTCCAGTCTGGGACTTCTGTGAGAAAGGGCTGTCAACAATGAGGATGTTGTGATACGTCTGTCGGGAAAACAGAGTCTTGTGAAATCCAGGCTGCTCAGGTGGGTTGCTGGGGAGTTAATCTCTAAACACAGAGTAACTAAATTCAACTTCAAACCTTTCTGTTCTTTCACAGACCACGAATTATTATATTGTTTCCTGCTCAACTTTTATGATCCTTCTGCATGATTTTAGTGTACAGCTTCAAAGCAAATATTGTTTGTGGCACTAATCCTTAAGTGCATTAGTTTTCTGTCCAGATAAGCCATGTTTTGTCTCATCACTCATTCCTTCATCCTTGTTCCCCTTGCACTAGTGCAGACAAACCAACTCTGAAGCCTTCAGAGCTCAGTTAGGAGCTCCTGAGCAAACCAGTCAACTGGGAAGTACATTTGGAACTCCCATGTGAAGCTGGAAGTCAGGTGATTACCTCCTTCTTCAATTATGTGGGATTTGTATCCTGTCAGCAACAAGGCTAGCTGAGGAAAAGGGGCTTCTGCTATCGTGTGAGGTGTGGGATTCAGAGGTGCTGGAGAACAGGCTTTTTACAGAACAAGTCACTCTTCCCTCAGGTTGTCTCTGAGTGTGAAGCCACACGGGAAGCAGACAATGGAAGTGGCAGCACAGATCCCAGGAATCTTGTGTCCCTGTTCTGTATGAGGCAAGTACAACTGCAGAAATGGGAGTAGGCAGTGAATTTCTGTAGCCTGGATCTTGAAGTTTCCCGCAGCAGCATCCTGGCTTTCATTTTACATATTATCACCTTCCCAGCTTTTTGGCAGTAAGCACTGTGATTTTCTTCCACTTGAAGCTACCTGATGGCGGTTCAAGACTTTCATTCACTGAGGGATAAAGAGTGTGTGGATTGCAACACATACAGCCAGATAATGCTGGTGAGCCATGGGCGATCCCAGTGCTCTTGGTTGCCAAGGAGCTCCTGCTGATTTGTGGGAATAGCTGCTGTTGATTCTGTGTGTCAGCGTAGTGGAGCTTGTGGCCTTAGGCTGGATCAGGTCAGTGAGAGGTGAACCCGAGCTGATTTTGGGATCACTCCTGATGTCTGCTGTGCAGGTGGCTGAGGATGTTGTGACAGGAAGCAGCCGCAGTTTTTTTGCTCCTGCAAAGCCCCTCTGCCCAGTTGTCCCATCGCGCTGGAGACACTTAAGGCACATCAGGGCTGCTGTTGCTATTCATGGAACACATGAGCTGCAGGGGTGACAAGAGATGGAGAGGATGCTGATGCTGCACAGGCAGGAAGTGCTGGCATGTGGTGAGGTGAGTTTCATGGAAGGTTTTTGAGTGAAGAGGGAGCAGAGTGTCCGTCCTCCCTCCCTCCCCTCAGTGCCGGCTGATTTGCAGCACCAAAACGGCACCGCTGCGGTGCAGCCTGAGGTTCTGTCTGCTCCTCGTACATCCTCTTTATGTACAGCTTACAACTAAAAGTAAACCTTTTGTACAACCATTCTGACTCACACTACTGAGGAGAGAAACAGCAGAATAGGAACTCGGAAGTTCTGGCCTCAGTTCCAACATCTGGCTTCCTTTTTGGGCTGGCAAGTCATGTTATACCTCTGTACCCCCTGATTATCCTGCTGTATTAAATAATTAAACTGGAGATGAGACAATGCTGGTGAACTTTCCCATCTTTCCTATCTCTGCAGCAAAGCCTGTGTAGCTCTGGAGATGAACTGAGGCTGTAACAGGAGAGCTGGACTCTGCCAGGGATGCTCCTCCCAGAAGGAAAGATTTTTCTCTGAGGAAAACAGCTCATTAAGCAGAATGGTTGTCCATAGTATCTTTCCAGATCTATAATAGCTACAATACATACATATTTCAAAGACTTGGATAGCTAAACTTAGGCTGCCCTGTCTCCAGGAGGACTAGAAAGTGTCAAGGTGAAATTGTTGAGCCTCAAGGTTCACTGAAAGAGCTTGAAAAGCTCATTTTGTGGATGACGCTGAGAAATGAGTGATAGCGATTAGAATTATTTCAGTAGAAAAGCATTAAAACCTGGCAGTTACTGCCAAGCTCGTGCCATGGGGTTCATCACTGCACCTTCTCCTGAAATCTCCAAGGAATTTGGGTTGCGTTTGGTGAATTTAATACACATTATTAGGTGTTGTCATTTAGCTCAGGGAGAAGCAGCTGCTGTTGATGTTAAATTTCCAACAGGTGTTGGTATATGCAAAGAAGAAGAAAATGGAGCTTTTTTATGTATTGGCTGATATGTGTCTGGTAGAATCTGTTTTAAAATCCTTCCAATTTATGCCCATTTGTCAGTCAGCAGATATTTCCTGTTAGTAACTATATTTGTATTTGGGTCACTGCTGCCTTGACTCTCTCTGTATCCCAGGTGTTAACATGGCAACCATATCCTTTTAGAGAAAAAAAAAATAAGGTCTTTGCTGCTTTATTATCAAGATAAAATTTTTGCAACCCCATTTATATAAAATAATTCTTGGAATCCCATTTTCACCATTTGTTAAGTGTGCAGCACGTGCCTGTTCTCCTGTGAAGGCCTTGCCGTTCCAACCAAAGAGTAAATATTAACAATTTGGTAGAGGAAATGCTACTGGCTTTTTCCTACTCATTCTGATGGTCAAGGACTTGCCTTCTCCTCCAGGCAGCCCCTGGGGTTTATTTGTGGGCCCTCTGGGGAGACCCTCTGTTCTCTGGAATTTTGGGAATGACACAGCTTCTCCTGGGTTCAGGAACACCTACCAGAATTCATTTCTCTTCCCATTTCCTAACACTTTGCATTCACACTCCCAATTATCCTGTGTTTGTTTCAGCATCTCTAAGTTTGTTGCTGGAACTCTGGGTGTATTTTTAGCAGTTTGACTTCATATTTTATCATAGCTTTAATTGCAGCATGGATTTCTTCCCAAGAGGGATTTTCCCGATTCCTTTTTGTCCCCTCTTTGGAGAAAGGAGCTGCTCATCTGTTTTGTATAGTGGCTTGTCAGGATGCCAAAGCCAGCACTGGATGCAGCCTTCCAGAGGAAAGAGTGAGGGTTTTTTTCCTTAGGAGAGATAATTTTGCCTGAAAAATCTGTTGTGCTTGGTTGACTCTCTCCTGCTTCAATGGGTGAGAACAGAACAGGTTTCTTCTGCATTGAAATAGCACCCAAATTTTTTGGGATTGAGGACAGCTTCTTCCATGGAAGTTTGTCCCAGTGACGATTTTCCTCGAGTAGTAGCTGGTGTTGGAGAACTGTGCATGTAAAATCAGAGTCTGGAGGGAATAATGTAAAAACAGCTACTCTGCATGGCTGGATTTGTTATTCTCTGTGCCGTTACCCTGTTCCTTTGCTTGTGGTGGATAAGATGTAATTTTCTACAATTCCTTGGCGTCCATTTTGCAAATGTGAAGGAAACAAAGAGGAGGATGATGTGATCCATGGTCTCTGACATGAAAACATGAGGTAGGTGCTCAGGAACAAGGCAGTTCCTGTTCCCATCCATGGCTGGAGGCTGCACCAACTGCTCCTTTGCTCCCACCAGCACTGCAGAAGATGCAGATTTTTGCGGTTTGGGGAAAGATGGAGGAGGAAAAGGCATCTTTGGCTTGCAATAGCTGCTTTTCATGTTTCCTGCTGGTGTTTGTTGAAGTGGGTTGGGTTGTTCTGACCAAAGCCTAGTTGTGTGTTGGCCCTTTGGATCCTCCTGGCCCCAGGGCAAATATCCCTTATGCTGGCCCACTGGAATCTCCCCAGATGTGGGGCAGATCCTGGAACCTTTCCCAGAGGCTGGAAACACTGGTTGTCCCAGAGCTGCAGGAGATGCTGTTGCGGAATACCCCAAAGTGCAGAACCATTGCAGATACAACATCTTGCTTTTATTTGGACTGGATGTTCTCCCTGCATGACCTGTCCTTTGGAAACATTTTAATGAATAAAAAGAATGTTAGAGTTATTCCCATGGTGTTTTCCATGATGGTTTCTTTGTACTCTCAAATGCCCAACACAAGTTGCTCTTGCTAGGAATTAAACTTGGAATATCAGTCTATCTTTCTTCACATTGATAGGGGCAAGAATCTCAAAATTCCATGATTTTGTGTAGTGTAATCGTTTCTCCTTGGAAAACAGGTCTGCTGGTGTCATTTATTGGGTAGGGTATAATCCTGATCCCAAGTTTGCCCTAAACCTTGCACTGATGTCCCTTTGTGTAGCCAGGTGTTGGGACAGCTTTTTCCCCATGGTAGTGGACTTAATCCTGTCAGGCAGAAGTGGATGTTGGAGAACTACCTGGAAAAATCCCAGCAGGATTTGCCTTGCTGCAGCTGCATCTGGCTAGAGATGCCTCTTTAAGAAATATGCTAAATAATTGTTTTTTCTTACATTCACTTTCTTTTTTGCTTGTCCTGGTGCTTCCCGTTTCCATCTCCCCATATGTGCAGACTTCCAGAGACTCCTTCACTCAGGACTGCAAACAACTGTGATTTAGGGTGTTTCTCTGGATATTATTGTGAACTGTCTGTAGGATGAGATAAATAAGGGTTTCTTTGCAGCTTTGCAGATGGTGAAATATTTGAGAAGTGTTTTTAAAAACCCGTTAATGTATCTTGGACTCCTTAGAGCTGATCCACACACACATTGGGTTCACCATTCCTGTCACTTAAGCATCCTTTTTCTACTTTTTTCTTTGGTCAAGGAACCTACCACACTTGAACAAATGGTGAGGAGCAAGGTTTTTAGCATTTTTAAGTGTCACGTGTCTGTTCCTGAGCAGGCAGAGGTCCCCAGCATTGAGGCCGTGCTGCTGAGAGCGCAGCTGTGCTGGGCAGGGCACGTCTCCAGGATGGAGGGTCACCACCTCCCTAAGATTGTGCTCTATGGTGAGCTTGCCAGTGGCTGCCACAAGAGAGGAGCCCCGAAGAGGAGATACAAGGACTCCCTCAAACAACACCTCAGCCTTGGCCATACTGACCACCATCAATGGTCCGCTCTGGCCTCCAATCGGGAGGCATGGAGACACACCGTCTATAACGCTGCTGCTTCCCTTGGGAGCACGTGCAGAATCAGTCTCAAGGAGAAAAGACAACACAGAAAGAGCCGTGTCTCGCCAACACCGCCTGAGGAGACTCCACTGTGCCTTTTGTGACCGGAATTGCCTGTCCCGCATTGGCCTTTTCAGCCACCAGCGCTTGCAGCAAACGTGGGGAGAGCCCTTCCCAAACCTTCGTTTGCGAAGCCCAGCCAGAGCAAGAACAGTCTAGTCTCTCTAGAGGAGGACTCATTAAAACCAAGGAAGGACATAGACATGTTGCAGTGAGTCCAGAAGAGGCCACAGACGTGCTCCAAGGGCCTGCAGCCTCTCCTCTGCAGACAGGCTGGGAGAGCTGGGGATGTTCACCTGGAGAAATGAAGGCTCCAGGGAGACCTGAGAGCCCCTTCCAGTGCCTAAAGGGGCTCCAGGAGAGCTGGAGAGGGACTTGGGACAAGGGCCTGGAGGGACAAGACAAGGGGAATGGCTTCCCACTGCCAGAGGGCAGGGTGAGATGGGATATTGGGAAGGAATCCTTCCTTGTGAGGGTGGGCAGACCCTGGCACAGGTTGGGCAGAGAAGCTGTGGCTGCCCCATCCCTGGGAGTGTCCAAGGCTAGGTTGGACAGGGCTTGCTTGGGCTAGTGGAAGGTGTCCCTGCCCATGGCAAGGGATGGGATGAGATGATCTTTAAAGGCCCTTCCAACCCAAACCATTCTGTGATTGTGTGATAGTTGTGGGGGTTTTTTAATAGACTTCAGCTAGAAAGTCCGTACTTGGTAACTTTTGTAAGTTCATTTAATGCTCTGTTGCTCATCTCTTGATGTTCTGGATCATCTGTGTATGGCCTTGGGGTCTTTTTCCCTCCTGCCTGTTTAGCAGTCAGGTTAATTAACCTAAAACTACAGAGAAAGTGTTCCCTCAGTGGGTGAAGCTGCCTTTGGGTCAGCCCTGTGGTCCTTCTTGTGTGAGTCTGATTTGCTGATGCAGAGAAAAGGGAAGTGAGTTGAACCCTGTGCCTGTGGTCCCGGAGCTCCTGCCTGAGCACTGCCTTATGGGGAAGCATGGGATCCCCTCCAAGGTGTTACAGGCTATGAGGCATCCCAGGAACCTGGCAAAGCTGAAAGGGTAGACCTAAGCACTGAGTTTGCAAACCTATTCTTTTAGAGAGGTGGCTCCACTGAAAAATTTTAAGTTAATTCTGAACTCTGGGAGAGAACCAGAGTCACCATGCAGTGTTTTAGCATCTGGAAAGTGGCACATGCCCAGTTGACCACCCTTGTCAGGTGCTTGGCCTTCTGCTTTGTCTGAAGAGCGGATTTTACTTGGGTTTTTTTGCTGATAACACACAAAGTGAAAAGTTATTATCACTGATGGCTTCAAAAGCAGTGGACAGCAGCTGAGAACTGTCTGAGCTGTTGAGGAAGGTCTAATGGCTGTGGCTGGATTGTCAGATTTAAGTTGTAAGTCCAAAAGTGACTCAAGAACCACCTGGGCCTCCTCTGCTTTGGTGATATGCAGGATAATGATCCTGAGGAATCTGATTTTGGCACTTCTGCACTTTTCAGCTGTATATTGCTATTTTAGCAACTGCTTGTTTGGGAAAATACTGTGTTGCTAAGCCTTTTCCAGCAGCTAAACCACAAGAAATCAATTAGGAAGTCATGGGCACATGACCAAGCGTTGGGACCCAGAAATCACTCTTGGGCTCGTCTTCAGGAAGTGTGTGGCTTGAAACAGCACTGCCTAAATCTTCCTTTGATTATTCCAGCTTGCTGTGATTATATTTGGTGGGTTTCTGAGAGCATTTCTAGGTGTTGAAGCAAATGGAACTGCTGGGTGAAGGACTCTGACTGCCAGGCTTGGTTATGTGTGTTAAGAGTTATTGGTGTAAAAAGCACCAGCCTCAAACACTTGAGCCTGTTAATCAAAGTTCAGCCTTAAAACCTGATGCCTGGTTAACTGGACCTGCCTGTCCAAGAGGATTTAAGAAATAAGATCCCTTGGGTATTGAAAAGGTGCTGATTACTTGTGGAACAGGCAGTGTTACAGGGAAGATGATCTGTGTCCTGGTTGAGACATCAGGTTATCACTGCTGGCTCTCCAGAGCCTGTTCCATGGTGCTCAGCCTGGGGTCGTGTTTAGTCCTTAGCTGATCTTTAAATTAAACACACTGATTCCTCAAGTGCCATCTGAGGTTACTGAAGGGATGGATGGTACAGGTAGGAAGGATGCCTTTGAGCAGCTCTGGTGCTGTCCCTGAGCTTTGGCACTGCAGGGAGGTGGAGAGGACCATCATGCCTTTATTCCTCTGCCAGTTGCCTCGAGGTTCAACAGCGATCTATGATGTTTATCTGACAATTTAAGCAAAAATATGCTAGAACAGAAATGACTGCATTTCTGAGCATTGAACAGCTCAGTCTCATCAGTGAGCTGTTCAAGTTGTGGCCTTTGAGTGACCCAGGTGAGGGGGTCAGTTCTGCATCTGGAGATCTCGACATGGTACCAGGGGCCTGAACTGCTCTCAGAGCACAGAGTGAGGCCAAGTCTAGTTTCGGTTCTTTAAGCCACAAAAACATCTCTGAAATGCAACAAGGAAACTGAGGCTAAAGGCTGATTTGTGTCTTGATACCATCAGCAGTGCACTGCTGGGGAGCACGTATGCTGTGGGCTCCTCATGTAAGACCTCTGCTAAGGAAACCCTGGGAATTACTGTGAAACCCCAAACTTCTACAATTAGTGGAAATTATTAAATACAGAGAATAACACCGCCTTTGAGCTCAGAGCTTTGCCTCCTCAGAGAGTGCGTTCATCCTTCCCAGAGGATGTGTTGGATGCCCTACAGCTCTTTTAAAAACGCTTCGTAATTCTGCTTTTGTTGCTAAAAATAATAGCGTGCTTCTGCCACAAATTTCACTGCACTGAGTTGACCCAGGGCTGTTTCAGGGCTTCTCTGCAGTGGTGATCTTGGCTTTTGCCACCTATACAAAGAGGCTTGAAACTACCCACAAGCTTTCTGAGAGGCTGATTATTAATCTGCATGTTCATTATACTGTTAGGACTGTGATAGGGAGGGGCTCTGAGAGACACTCTGGTAATTCTTAAATGAATAAATGACTACCATAACACATATGCATGTTAGTAATACTAATAATGTCTGTATTATTAAGACTGTAAAAATATAGAAGAAAATTCAGCAGCTGGAGTGTAGTTGTTTGCATTTTTATGTCTGTGACTGCTATTAATTGCACAACAGGGGAGGCAGAAGGCTCTGAGTTGGAAGAGGATGGGACAGTGTAATTAACAAAGGCAGGGTGATAATGAGTTATTTTATACTGGTACTGTGCATGAATTTCCATTTTTCTTAACCCTATGCACTTGTTTGCTGCTGGCATTATAGCACTTCCTGCGGGGTATGCATCCAACAGCTGGGTTTCACATGGTGTCCCTCCTCTCCTGGAAGAGTTGCCCACAAGCTCATAGATGTAACTGATAGTCATTTTAGCAGATAAATATGTGAAGATCCGAGTCTTGATAACCAGAAGGAGGCTGAGTTGTGCTGGGCTCTGTGTCTTGCTCTGGAGATTGTAGGAGAGGGTGTGGCTGGGATTGTGATGCAGGAGGAGGCACCAAAAAGTGAGGAAGCTGAGTAGAGATCTGCCTTTGGTGTCGGTGCACGCTGCAGGGGGGGGTTGGGGCTTGTAGGTGTTAGGTACAGTGTGAACAAGGCCTCAGCAGTGCAGGTACTGAGGAGAGGGATGGAACAGGAGTGGGCGTCGAAATTAAAAACATGATGGGTGCAGGGGTTGGTGAGTAACAACTCCCCAAGAGAACTCCCATCCGCTTCTTTTAGAGATGTAGATGGGAGTTCAATCTACAGGGAGGTGCAGCATTGCGAGGGTTTTTCCCATCTGCCACTGGAGGAGGTGTTTGGAAGCTTTGTGTGGTGTAAAATCCATTCTTCTGTGTCAGGAAGGTGTTTCAATGCTGCCTGGAGAGTCAAGTCACCTTTGTAGCACTGCAGCTGCAATCTTACTAAAAAAAGCTTTGGAGAGGGATTGCCTTAATTTTGGCTTGTAGTGATGTCCATTTCCAAACACATTAGGAAAAAGCTGAATGGCCATAACCCTCTTACAGTTGTCATCAGCCTGAGTCGCCATATTTAGAGCATCGTTTGTATGATCGATGCTCTAATGGCAAACATTAAAGGTTAACAGCTTGTGTTTTTATGGAAAAGCATTAGAGACAAGCTTTCCTCTAAATGAAACAATCCCTTTGGAGAATGTAAAATGAAATAAATAAAAAAAAAAAAAGAGGAAGGGAAAGCGCTTGTGGAGATAATGGAAATGGCTGTAGAAAGCTCTTCTTCCAGAATGATCAGGTACTTTTTTAAGGGATAGGATTGTCTCTGGTTATATGCAAACTAAAATTAGCATCTTCTATTAATGTAAATGTACAATGTCTAAATTGCAATCCAAAGATCATTCCCCTGTTGTTTGCTGGAGTTGGATGAGTAACTCATTCTACCCAATGCTTTAGTCTAGTCTGCAACCTAAACTGAGCTTGTTCTGAAGTCAGCAGCAGGGCACAAAAATCTTGCTTCTCCAGAGCCTTACTGAGGTGCAGCCTCAATATTGAGAAGCCTGAAATGCAGTAAGTTGGCAGCTATTTTTTTCCTTCATCAGCAGAAATCATATCTGAGAAATGACTCACGCAACTTAAAATGTACTTGGAGACAGCCCTGAAATGAGCTGGCGGTGTTCTTTTGGTGCTTTGGTGAATGGAGAATCAGTGAATATGCAAGTTCCAGGCAGGAAATCCTGTGTTTTCTGTTAAAATGGAGCTGTCTGAGCTGTGAACATCTAATTTTTCTGGTTGAATGAGGAGGGCACAGAAGGTTGGAGTCCACAGATAAATGGAATGAGTAAACAGCTACGCACCTCCCATCTGATAATGTGTGAAACACCTTTAGCAAACCTAATGGGGGAAAGAGGGATGGGAAGGATGTAGATAGACTGTAGCTCTCTCCCACATTTCATCCATATCAAGTCATGCTTGGATGAGATGGGACAATTCCAGGAGGAGGCAACCTGTGGCACGGACCCAACCTAGCATAGCAGCACTTAAAGGCACCTATTTTGGGGAGAATCAGCTGTAATATGCCTCTCCAAGATGCTATTTTTACCCAATTTCCAGGTAAAATTGTGCATGTCCTCCTGGAGCACAGAGAGTAGCTGTGAGTGTGTTGGCATTTAGCCCTGTTTGCTTTCACCTCTCACTACCTTGTTCCCCCAATGGAGGTGTGATGAGGACATCCCCTTTGGCCAAACTATCTACTGAATTCAGCAACCAAGATCCTCCCTGTGGCAGCCTGTGGATCAGAACTCAACCACTATGTTCAGGCAGTGGAGCTGGTGTGAATGGTGATGTGTCACATCTTTCCTCAGATGGTTTTAGTGAACTGCAAAACTCTTCTGGTAAGAAGCTGACATTGCCTGCTCTGCAAACACAGGTCATAGAACGGAGGGTATTTTCCTTGAATGGTTGGCAGGAGAGAAATGGTATTTCCTGGTGGTTTGATCGAGCCCTGGGAGGCAGCAGATGTGAGAGGCATTGGATTATACAGTTTGTGAAAGCCAATGGGAAGTATTTCTGTTTTAATAGTTGAATATTTAGTAATGCCTTGTGAAGGTGAGGCAAACTGCCAGCCCTTACCCAGAATGCCTGTAGTAAATTCTGCTGCTGCTGGTCCTGAATTTCCTTGAAAACCTTTAAAACTGGAATTTGTGCATGTCCCAAATGACTGGATTTCAGATCAGAAACTGAACTGAGCAGTGCTGGTTCTGCCTGCCCGTGGGGTGGGATGTTGTCCTGAAGCAATCTTTAGTGTCTCTGCATTGCTGCTCCATGCCAGGATTCATGGCATTTTATTTCGTGACACTGGTGATACTTTCTTTCCCTTTTGCTCAGTGCAGAGTAAACACAGAGCCCTAGAAGAAATGAAACTACGCATTAACAGGAGCAGTAACTGAGGAAATATTCCAGGGGGTACAGCCACAGGTCCTCCAACAGCTTTGCTTTGATTGGAGTTTCACTAATCTGCTCTCTGGTCTGGTTTGGTACAGTGAACTTCCCCTGCAGCTCATTACCTCAATGGCCTTTATCAGAGCCTTTGCTGGATCCAGGATCTGATCAACTTGAGGAATCCCCAAAGGCATCAGCAAACACAGATTCTTCATAATCCAGTCTGTAGCCAGAAGGGATTGCGTGTGCTGTGGCCATAGGTGGCAAAGACCTGGAAGGCTTCTGCTTTCAGAACCAATCCTGGGCTGCGTTTTTGTTATTTCAGGCAATTTTTCCTTCCTGGCCTTTGACCAAACCTCTGGAACAGCTAGGAGAAGTCAAGTGAGAGCAGAAAACAATCTTGGAGGTCATACTGTTTCTTTGTGCCCAAGTTGGCCTTGGCTGCTGGACAACCTGGGCTTTTTACATGAAATGCTTCTATTGTGCTCTCTGGTTTATGTTTTTCTGCTTTTGACACATCGAACATCATGATGGTGGTGTTCTGCTGTGAAAGATTAAGTGTGTACTTAGGAGGAGGCTCTGTCATCTTGCAAATCTCAGTGATGAAGTCACTGCAGGGCATGGCAAATGCTCATGATTTATGAGAACTCCATAATCTATTTCAGAAAGCAGGAAATAAATCTTGAATCTTGGAAAAAATTAACTTATCTCAACTATTCTTCCCAAAGGACTGAATTAACTCTCCAAGGATACTGAGCTTTGCCATCCTGTGAGGAAATTAAGAGTTCTCTGTGAATTGAGGTGATCTTGATCTTTTCTGGTGAAAAGTGGAGTAAGAGAACAGGGCAGATCTGCAGCAAACTGATCTACCTGAGGTTTGCAAACTCCTCTAGAGGGGTTTGCCATCAGAAACTGCTTATGAGACTTGCTTCATGTTGAGCAGCAGGGAAGTAAACAGGGATTTAGGAATATATTGGATTTGTATGTCTGGATCTGGTTGGGAGGAACTTAGAGCATTGTGCCGTGTCCCAGAAAGAAATGCACAGAACTGGCAGTGTGGCCACATCCTGAGGAATTAAGGACTCCACTTATTCAAGTATGTTTGTTTAAAGTGAGACTCTTATCCACAGTGTTGGTGTTATCTGGGAGTGGTGACTGGCAGGATGCTGATCCATGGATGATGGGAACTTTGCAGTGCAAGGGACTGTGGCAAGCCCATCTGTAAATGGATTAAGGAGCAGATAAGTGGGGGCTTGAGCTGGAAATGTGGCTCTGATTGTATTGTTTGTGGGTTTAAGCCCATTTGCCAGCAATGTTTCTTGCTAAAATAGTCCTTGATTTCTAGAGCAGGGCTTTAAAAAAGAAAGGGAAAAAAGGAAAAAGTGGGAAAGGAAGAGGAGAGGTGGGATGAAATTCAGCATTCCTTTGTGAATTGAAATGTGTGGTGTCCCACAGACAGCTGTTGGGAGAGCTCTTGCTGTCGAGTTGGTTTTTCTGGGGGGCTAATCCAGTGGGGAAAGTCTCCTGCTGCTTGGGCCTTTGGAGAACTGCTCCATTTGGAAATGGGAACTAGCAGGAACCTGGAGTGTTTCTGCAACTTGTCTGCCATGCTCAGCTCTGCAGAGGGCTACCAGTCATGGGTTTTGTTTCTGTTTTGGCTTTTTTTGAGGCAGAACTTCCAGTTTTCTTTAATGGTTGGCTTTGTTTCTGTGCAGAGGAAGGTCAAGACTTGAATCTTGGTGCATTTATTAATGATAGAATGAGTTGAAAGCATTAGAGAGACAAATAATGGGATGGTCTGTACTGTAACAGGACTGTTTCTGACGCTGTTACCTGGCTGGAATAAAACCATCCCAACTCCAGAGAGCACCCTGTAGTGACCCTGCAATGGCTATATGCCAATCATGATAATTTAATTTAGAACTTAAAAAGACTTACCTATAACTGACGATTGCCAATAATAAAAACTAAATTTGAGATGTGGGGATGTTCTTCTTGTATCAGGTTGCTGAATACTTGTATATTGCTTTTTCAAGTGCTGGAAGTTTCTTAATCTTTCAATCTTCTACTTCCTGAGCAGCAGAGTGGCACTAAGGAAAGACAGGAATAGGTGTCAGGATTCACAAAATCATTTGGGTTGGAAAATATCTCCAAGACTGAGCCCACCCTGTGCCCGATCCCCACCTTGTCACCCAGCCCAGAGCACTGAGTGCCGTGTCCAGTCATTTCTGGAACACCTCCAGGGATGGTCACTCCAGCCTGTTCCAATGCTTGACAATTCTTTCTGTGAAGAAATTCCTCCTGATGTCCAACGAAAGTCCTCTCAAAGTTCACACTTCACATAATATCATGATATTTATTATCTAAACGTCTGAAAGCATCTTTATTTGAGCTTAGTGAGAATTACTTATCTAACTTAAAACTGTTAAATATGGACAAAGTAACAGAATTATTGCCATTAGTTAATAGAGCAGAGCAAATGGTCCTTCATGTCCTAAGCTTTCTCTTGCAGTGGGCAAATCGGGTTGCTACTTGACACCAGAGAGCAGTCTAAATTCCACATTACTTTGCTCTCTTCTTCCTGCTCCTGTTGGCTTTTGGGTGCATCTGTGACATGAATAATGCCCATCTCCCGAGTACAAGTCAGAGTGGGAGTTAGCTTTAAGTCTTTCCTTAAAATGTCATTCCCAGGCATCGGAAGAGGCCTCGCTGCGGGCTTTGGAGAGTCTGATGACAGAGTTTTTCCACAATTGCACAACAAATGAGAGGAAACGCGAGATAGGTGAGTTCGTGGTGCTTCTTGGCTGATTGCTTTGGTGTTCTGTGGATGGAAGAGCTGTGTCTGATAGAGAACCCTCTCCTGCTTATGTAGAACTTGGAGTCAAGGCTTACCTTGATTGCGTTTCAGAGAACCTGTGGCAGGTCCTGTAGGCAATACATCAGTGACATTTTTCTCTGTCTGTGCATTCTTGGATTCTGCGTCCTGTAAAAACTGCATAGTGATGGAGCATGGATTTCAGCATTAGGAATGCAAAGCAGAATGCTGTCCTAGTTAATTGGAAGTGACAAGCAGGAATAAACAGTGAGTTTTCAATTTGGCTGGTGTTATTAAATATATATTGAAAGCCAGCAGAGATCCTGTGGGTGTTCTGGGTGAGCTGCTGTGCTGGTGGTTGGTGGCTGTATAGGGACACATTCCTTTTATTCTCAAACAGCCACAGAGATGCTCCAAGGGCTGGAGTCCCTCTGCTCTGGAGCCAGGCTGGGAGGGCTGCGGGTGTTCACCTGGAGAAATGAAGGCTCCAGGGAGACCTGAGAGCCCCTTCCAGTGCCTAAAGGGGCTCCAGGAGAGCTGGAGAGGGACTGGGGACAAGGGATGGAGGGACAGGACAAGGGGGAATGGCTTCCCACTGCCAGAGGGCAGGGATAGATGGAATATTGGGAGGGAATCCTTCCCTGTGAGGGTGGGCAGACCCTGGCATGGGTTTCCCAGAGAAGCTGTGGCTGCCCTGGAAATGTCCAAGGCCAGGTTGGATGGGGCTTGGAGCAACCTGGGCTAGTGGAAAGTGTGTCTGCCCACAGAAGGGAGTGAAACTGGATGGTCTTTAAAGGCCCTTCCAACCCAAACCATTCTGGGATTGTTTTGTTTCTGCTGTCTCTAACTTCAATATGATCAGCATGAAAGACTTGTCCCAGAAATCCTGTAAAATAAACAACTAGGCAAGATTTTTGTTTTGCTGTGTTTTTTCCTTTGGTGGAGATCTGCTGTGGAAAAGGTATCTCTCATTTTCCTGCTTAAAATGCAGAAAAACAAACTGATTAAGCCTTAAATTTGCTTAGTCTGTAAAACAACCCTTGTGCCTTTTCTTTCTGGCACATTATTACTGGATGTGAAGTGACCAAATCATCACCTGAGTGTTCAGAGAGGCTTTTGAAATGCCGACCTATGACAAAGTCAGCAGCTCTTGGACCAATTGCATTAAGAGAAGGTGGTTTTAGAACACACTGTGTGATCTAAAATGTTCTTACTCTTTCACAGTCCCCTGAAATTCCAACATTTGCTTTTACAGATAAAATGATAATGCTCATAATGCAATTTTTGTGTGATTCATTTTAATGCTCAGGTCTTAGTCCACTGTAGTATTTATGTCAAAACTGATTCTAAAATGACACATCAATTTTGTTTTCATTAAAATCCCTTGTTAGATTACTTCTAATACTTTGAAGTGTGATTTTATTACATTTTTTCCCTCCTCCATGCTGTTTGAATCCTTCCCTGAACAGAGTCTCTTCCATGCTCAATGTGTTACTGTGCTGTCACCACACCCTGTTACAGTGTTTACAGCTTAGGAATTTTAATGTAATGTTTTTACATCAAAGTAAAATTAAAAGTAAAGTACATTTTAAAGTAGTATTTTAATTTTTTTGCAGAGGAGCTTTTAAATAATTTTGCCCAGCAGATTGGAGCCTGGAGATTCTGCCTGTACTTCCTGTCCAGCACAAGGAATGACTACGTGATGATGTACAGTCTGACTGTGTTTGAGGTGAGATCTGAGCTCTTGCCTACTTGGTGCATCTAATGCCTGGTGCAGTTTTATCTGGCAATTGATTTTTTTGGGGAAATGTTTGTCTAGAGTGGAAACGCTGGTAAGTACAGAGATAAAGGATGCTTTTATTGCTCTCTGCTAGAGAGGTTGCTTAATGGCTGGCTAAGAGTAGGGGAATATGAGTCTTTGTACATAAATTGAAGAACTCGTTTCCTGGCATCTCTGAGTACAAATTACCTCCCGTTTCAGAGGCTGCTTGAGTTTCTGTGTGATGCTTTTAAAGGTGTTATTGTTTTTATACTTTTTTTGTGATCAGAAATATGTGTGGGATAACCTGCTACTGGTTCCTGCAGACTTTAATGCTGAAAGGGAAGATGAAGTTGCTTTTATTTTTCTGACATGTCATTGCTGTGGTTGATGGTCTTGAACTGCATCCTGCAAACTTGTGCTGGTTGTAGAGGTGAGGTCTCTCTTGGATGGCCACATCCCACCCTTTACCTATTTATAAAAGTACAAAATTAAAGGTAAAAGCCTCAATATTGAGGCTCATCTCTGCATCTGCTAGAAGAAACAAAAGTATTCTGTGAACAGCTGTGTTGTATCGACTGATTTCTCAGTGACTTTCCTTACGGATATCCTGGGTTTGGCCCATGTCACACCTCACTCTGGTCCATTTGTGAACTCTGTTATATTCCTGCTGAGCGGGCACTCTGAGCCAGGCTCCTGAATCAGAGTTTATAGCCTTTGCACTGAACTGCTTTTCAGATAAAACTAACAACTCTGCTCTTAATGTTACGTTGGTTTGACAAATTATTTCTGTTGTTGTTGACTTCTTCACTTAAATATTCACTTTATTTATTAGGAACTGCATAAGAAGTCTGGACTCGATCTGCAAAACTGATCTGATTTGCTTTCCCCTCAAAAAGGGCTGATTGTAACAATTGGTATGGGAATTGTTCCATACTCTGGGGTGGGTGTCTCACAGCAGCAGCCTGCAAAAATTAAAGTGATTTTCCTGAAGAGGAAGGCAAGTGCAGGGCCAGAAGTTGGACTCCAGTGATCCCTGTGATCATTCTGTGTGGATGTCCCTTCAACTTCAACTATGAAGTCTGATTACTGAGCCTCTGCTTTCCTGGAGCAGGAAAAGAAAGTGGTACTGAAAAACTAATTGTGTCCAGAATAAAGAAACCACTGTTCAAGTGTAGAGTGAGGGACGGGAATCCGCTACCCAGCTGAGGGATTGGGATCTCTCCATGGAGGTGGTTAAACTTCCAAGTTAACTACTATAGTACTGCTTGTTGAACTGCTCCTCAGAGCCATGGGCAGTCATAGTCTACAGCTTCATCCATCTCCAGCTGTCCATGAATGCTGAATCAGTCAAAGGATATGCGGAAACACAAGGAGCATTCCCAAAACTTCCAGAGAATGTTGTATTTTCTAGATTGTCTAAGATGTTAACAGTGAATCTGGAATAAAACTCCTCCTCACCCCCCTTCCCAATAAACCATTTTCACCTCCGACTTTTGGAAAAGAAAACGTCTTCCCCAAAACATTTGTAGGTAGAGAAATCTGCCACTGTCAGGTCAAAGGAGCAGGACAAAACACAGTGAGCCTTAATGATGCCTTGGGATGGATATGATATTAAAGCTAAATTAACTTCCAGGTTTACTGGGGCTTCTGAAACTCTCCTTCTGGACTTGTGTCAAGGAACCCTCAGTTGCCTGGGTTGTTGTTTTTAAGCAATACTTCTAGATCTTCTTTGCTAGAAAACTGCAAAAGCAACTTCTTTGAGGAATTTGTGTATAAATATCCCTGTGTACCTCTCCACTGTGAAGTGGTGCCTCTGTATAGAACATCCCTACTGTGCATCTGCCTCAGTACAAGCCTTCTCTGTAGGTTATCCCAAAGGGCTCAGTTCCTAATGACCCAAAGCCCCTGAATGGGATTGTAGTGTGGCAGGGAAGCAATTTGCAACTCTGCCTTCCTTTGGAATTTGTCTGGCTTTAAGTGGGCTAAAAGCTTTCTGTTCAAGTGGTGCTTAGTTGCTGCCAGGCCGTTGCTATGGTGACCTTCCAGCTCAGCTTCAGGAGACCCAAGAGGCATCAGAGTCATCTAAAACTGAACTTGCTTCTCCTTTTTGTTTTCCTGCTTCATATGAGGTTCTGCTCTCCCCTTTAAAGGGGAAAATATAGATGTCCAGGGTTAAAAGATACCAGGAATAGTTACATGACTGCCAGTTAATTCTGCTTGTCTAAAAGTCAGTTAAAATGGTGATGTGCTGGTGCTCTGTCCCTGCATCATGATGTTCAGCCTCAGGAGAACAGAAGGCTCTGGGGAGACCTTGGAGTCCCTTCCCCCCTAGAAGGGCTCCAGGAGGAAAGGAATTCATGGCTATGAGGTTGGGCAGGCCCTGGCACAGGGTGCCCAGAGAAGCTGTGGCTGCCCCATCCCTGGAAGTGGTCAAGGGCAGGTTGGACAGGACTTGGAGCAACCTGGGCTAGTGGAAGGTGTCCCTGCCCAGGGCAAGGGGTGGAATGAGATGATCTTTAAGGTCCCTTCCAACCCAAACGATTCTGGGATTCCATGATTCTACATGTCCACATTGTCTCACTGTTTGAGTTCAGTGAAGCATGTCTAAGATGAGCTCATTTGGGAGGTCTGTTTCTTTTCCAGAACCTGATCAATAAGATGTGGCTCGGAGTCCCATCTCAAGACAAAATGGAGATCCGCAGCTGCCTGCCCAAGCTCCTGCTGGCTCACCACAAAACGCTGCCTTACTTCATCAGGAACAAGCTCTGCAAAGTCATTGTGGACATCGGCCGCCAAGACTGGCCCATGTTCTACCATGACTTCTTCACTAACATCTTGCAGGTAAGAAGTCTGTCCATGAACCAAACCAATTTTTGCCTTTAGAAATATCATTTTGTTTCTTTGAGTAGCGACTTCCTTTGATGAAGTTCAAATAACTACATGAAAACCAAAGTTGCTTTGTAAATTCCTTTTCCTTTTTGATTTTTGGGTAACCTTTAACTTCCTACAGGCTACATTTCTTTGTAGTGGTCTAAGTGAAACAAGTATAAACTGCACTTTGAATTTTAAATATTATGGGGTAGTTCTTGAAAATATAGGATTTGTGGATTGTTCTTTAAAGAAAAAAATCAGTTAAAGCTATGGATGTGTCACTGGCTGATTTTCAAAAGTGAAGTTTCTCAATGTGGCTGTTGAAGGTTTCTCACCTAATGGCCAAAAATACCCTAAAATCTCTCGTACCTCATCATGTAAAGTCATTAATGGCATGTTGTTAGAGTGGTTAAGAAGGTTCTTGCTGGAAGGTTTCAGTTTGAATTGGAGGATCCTGACTGAGACTGTACCATTAGTTGAAATTTTGGTTGCAATTCAGCATCTTCCCTGGGAATCCTCAGCCAGGCTAAGAGGTTGCTGCTGCTGGAGCCCAACCAGGCTGGTGCACATCACCTCTTTTGGTTTGAATATTTTATCTCCAGGTCTCTTCAAGTTGTTCCTAATGAGTTTAAAGAGGTTCAGTGTAAACTGAAGTGCTGCACAGTCTCTTTCTGCTGACATAATGATGTGATTTGAATGCAGCAATGCCCCTGGTCAAGCCCCAAGGCAACGATTTAAATCTAGGACCTTGAGTGTCAGGAGTTTATTTGTTAAGACAAATGTATCTAGTACTAATTGCAGAGTTTAAAAAAAAAATGGTAATTTGGCCTACAGAGGGGTGTCAGTAACTGGTGTAATCACTTCTCAGACACTTTCCTATGGTGTGACATACTGCAATTTTTGCCTCAGTTGTCAATTTGACATTAAATATTTTGAGATAACTATGCTTGTTGCTTTGGCTGTCATTTCACCTGGATCTGAACTGGTATGCTTCCTGAGTTCCACTGGCCTTTCTACCACTCTGAGGATTATCTTAAGGGATTGCAGAGCTGACTTTAGGCATCTCTGTATCCTTAACCCTCTCCTTGTGAACTCAGCTGCGGAGGGAAATGTTCCCATAAATTAATTTATGTAGCAGACACATTCCAAAAATGTTCAGAGAAAGTGGAAGAAAAACACTAATACTGAATTCCAAGACCTGAAAACAATGAAGAGGAGCACAGAAGCACCATAACTTGTTTTTAGAATTGCAAGTGAGTTCTGTCTCAAGACTTTTTTCTGAGATCATTTGAAGCAACTGTTTGATTATTTAGCATTAAACTGTATCTCAATACACTCAATAGTCTCTAAACCTTTTTACAACCATTGCAGGGGTGGAAGAGAAAAGTAAATTGAACTATTCTGTTGTCATTATGCAAACACAGTAATTCTACATAGAATGTGCTACTTCCTTAGAGGTTTAAAGTTTGTTTTAAACAGTGCCCGTGCCTAGTATTGCTAAAACTTCCTGGATTTGCCAGAAAATATTCAGAGAGATGTTCAGCCTCTTCACGACTGACCAACAAGTTGTGTGTTTCATTTAGTTCTTTACCTGTCTGCTCCTGTGCCATGGGGCTTCCTCTCCAAAGCCAAGCTTGTGGACATCTGGATGAAGAGCTTTTAGATGGGCTTTTTTCTCCCCGAATATTTCACCAAACTGTGTCTCCCTAGCAGTGTTAAGTCCTTCTGGCTCTGCTTTGATGGGTCAGAGGGATTAGGACCAAAGTCAGCCTGTATTACAGAATTATGACTTCAAGGATTAGTTGCAGTAACTGTGGTTGGCTTTGGAGTTTTTTCTCCCAGAGGGAGTGGTGCATAAGTCACTGGATTTTTCAGGTCAGCAGAGTTGTCCTTCAGCTGGAAATAAAGCTTTGTCCCATTTGAATGAGTCTTTAATACCCCCTAATGAAGGCAAAACTCATCTTTTCTCCCAGTCCTATTCCAGTATATGGTGGAAGTTACTCTTTGCAGGGTAAATACAATTCCCAGTTTGAAGTTCAATTCAGGTGCAAGGAGAGGTTGGATCCCTCTGCTGTGTTCTGGTGGCATCTGATCCTGGATGCAGCTTTTGGAGTGTGTGTGGGGAGCACTGGGATTTTTAGTGGGAAGCTGTTGGCTGATGGTACAGGCTCCTGAGCTGCAGGGACAGCCCTGTTCTGGGGTGACACTGCCAGTGCTGAGGTGATTCTGAGAAGTGATGATGTCAGCAGAAGGAACACTGTTACTGGTAAACACGCGGGGACATAGAATGTGTGCAATGACATTATGAAAGTTCTCTTGAAGCCCCAAGGATTCCCATGGGGCTTTGAACTGTTGCAACATCGTAAATTAATGTCTGGGGTAATTGAATCTTTGTAGTTCTCTCCCCTTGACATGCAGCTCTGCAAACTGTAGGAACTGATACACCCCCAGTCTTGACGCTCTTGTAAACTGCAAGTCGTGCTGCTAATCCCTGTCTGTTAGATGGATATTGTCATCACGTGTTGCACTTGTGTGTTCCTCAGTTAATCCAGTCTCCTGTGACCACTCCCCTGGGACTGATCATGCTGAAAACGACATCGGAGGAACTGGCGTGTCCGCGGGAGGATCTGAGCGTGGCCCGGAAGGAGGAGCTGCGCAAGCTGCTCTTGGACCAGGTGCAGACAGTGCTGGGGCTCCTCACAGGTACGAGTTCCTGCACCGACCTCACCAGCCAAAGGTGCTGCTGGGCTGGCATTTTTGGGGTGCAGTGAAGCAACATATGGGCTGCTATTGCAGTTTGAACACTCTGCTGTACCCTGAGGCATTTGGGCCAGCTTAATATGAGCCAGCTTGTGTAGCAGAGCAGCTGCATAGCTCCATATGTCCCCTCTGTGAAGAGGGGTGGAGGTTGTCTTCTCTTAGTGAGCCCAAAGAAATTACTGAGTGTTTATACACACAATGTTCCTTCTCAAAGCACCAAAGCTGTGTTCTGCTGAAGTTTTCAGTCTGTGCCATGGTTGTTAGATCAGTCTGTCTTTAGCAGCCTGTTCTGAAAAAAATCTCTCTTTGGCCAGGTATTTTGGAGAGCATCTGGGACAAGCACAGCGCCACTGCTGCCACTCCGCCACCATCCCCGACTTCAGGAGAAAGTGGTAAGGAAAACTAAGCTACAAGGTGATATTTCCATGTACTTCAACTTGCAATATCAGGCATAGATTCCTTCCTTTGCTGTCTAGCCTCTTGTAATTACCCTTTCCTAGAACTTTTCACAGGCCACCAAATTCCTGATTGGAAAGAAAAGCCTTACATGAAGAAGCCGTTTCCAGTGCGGGAATGCCCCACTGCCAATGTCACCTCAGTGAACAGAGCATGCAGAGCTATTTGTTCTCAGAGGGCATTTTTTGAGTGTCAGTGCAAAATGCTTTAATGTCAGTGAGTTAGAATTGTGGAATCATTAAGGTTGGAAAAGCCCTCTCAGATCATCAAGTCCAGCCATTCCTGAGGACTACCAAGACCAGCACTAAACCATATCCCCAAGTGCCACATCCACATGACTTTTAAATCCCTCCACCACTAGCCTGGGCAGCTGTGCCAGGGCTGGACAGCCCTTTCAGTGAAGAAATTTTCCCAATATCCAATTTAAACCTCCACTGGCACAACTTGAGGCCGTTCCCTCCCCTCCTGTCCCTGTTCCCTGGGAGCAGAGCCCGGCCCCCCCCCTCCTGGCTCCCCCCTCCTGTCAGGGAGTTGCAGAGCCAGAAGGTCCCCCCTGAGCCTCCTTTTCTCCAGGCTCAGCCTCCCCAGCTCCCTCAGTTGCTCCTGCTGCTCCAGCCCCTTCCCCAGCTCCATTCCCTTCCCTGCACACACTCCAGCCCCTCAATGCCTTTCTTGAATTGAGGGGCTCAGAACTGCCCCCAGCAGTGCCCAGCATGGGGGAAAATCGCTGCCCTGGTCCTTCTGCCACACCAGTGCTGCGACAGGCCAGGTGCCGTTGGCCTCTTGCCTATCTGGGCACACTTTTCTGCTGAGCAACTTTCCAGCCTCCATTCTCCAAGCCTGTGGCCTTGCTAGGGTTGGCTTTGTCCTCTGAATTGCAGCTATTCAACAACCAGTGAGTTAAAACTGAAGCCTACCTAGGAAAAAATTATACAGGTAGCTAAGACTCTGAAATGGCACAGGTTGCCCAGAGAAGCTGTGGCTGCCCCATCCCTGGAAGTGTCCAAGGCCAGGCTGGACGGGGCTTGGAGCAACCTGATCTAGTGGGAGGTGTCCCTGCCCATGGCAGGGCATGGAATGAGATGATCTTTAAGGTCCTTTCCAGCCCAAACCGTTCTGTGATTCTATTCTGTCATTGTGCAAGTTTGTTTTCTATCTATTCCTGTTAGACTTTTACATGGTGTTTATCTGATCTAAAAACATTTACATATCTATTTCTTAGTTACATTCAAAATGGAGAACATATGTTTGTGTCCTTGTACTTGGCATACATTCACTTGTGTTTGGGATCTTAAACAGTGAATTAGGAGTTGCAGGTCACTTCCTTGTGGCCAGATTGCACCAGTCAGCTATAGATGGTTGTTGTTAATGTTTTGTTTGGTAAAACCTTCACGCTGAAGTTTGAGCAGCATTTCAAGTGCTTCTTTCCTGTAGAAGAGCTTAAGTGACTTCTGTATTTATATACAAAATATAGTAATGGGAAGAATTACTTCTTTGGGTTGGTGGGAGAGTGGATTTTGCTGTAGGTGGGAAGAGTTTGAACAAGAAAACAGCATCAAAGCTTGTAGTGTCACTTGGCAATAGTGAAGGTGGTGCTGGGAGTTGACACTAGTGGAACAAAGTCTGAGCTGGTTATTGTGGAAGCCTGTTTGAGATGTCCCTCAGTCCCTTGGGGCTTGTGCTGAGGCAGCTTTTATCCACCTGTGTGTTCACCTCATGACTTGGGATCACATTTCTCAAACTGAAATTAGGCTGCATTCCTGCGCTGGGCCTTTCTCCCCTTTCAAGGAAAACAAACTTTTTACTCTAGAGTTTTTTCAAGATAGTTGTTCAAAATCAGAGCCACATTTGCAGTTCTTTCAGAGGTTGAAGTTTCGTTTCATTGGGTCCTGCCTGTGCAAACTTGTTAATTTGAAACTTTCTCTGTTTTATTTTTCTGTGCTGTGTCGTAACTACTCTCTCCATGCTAAAACTGGTTGTCTTCCATGTTTTTAAAGTCACAGAACTATGGATTCATTAAAATTGAAAGAGACTGAAAGATTGAGTCCAGCTCTTAACCCAGCACTGCCAAGGCGAACAGTAAACCATGTTCCCAAGTGCCAAATCCACATGACTTTTGAACCCTTCCAGGGATCATGCTTCCTTCTGATCCACTTCTGCCCACTTTCTGTGTTTCCTGAAGGACTCAATTCATGCAGCAAAATATTCCTGTTTACTGGTGACACTTAAAATTTGTATTGCATAGATGAGGCCACCACCCTTTTCTCTGTACATTCAGGTGAAATTAGAAATGTTCCAAGAGACAAAATAAGCTCCAGAGTCACTATAAATGTTTAATAGCTTCCATCAAAGCCCAAATCTCTTTAGGAACTTGAAAGACCTTTCCTTGCTTTGTTTTCCACAGGGAGGCAGAGTGAAATGGTCACTTCCAAGTCTTGCACAGGTTTTAAATAGCACTTGAAGACAACATTGAACTAATTTCTCATATCACTTAAGCAAAGGAACTCTGATAATGTCCCATGTTGGAAAACATTTGAGTTATTGCATCAGTATAGCATTTACTCAGCAATAATCTCAGCTGCCAAATGTTGTCTTTGAATGATTTATAGTACATTTCCTGATGAATCCCTTCCTTAGGTGTATTCATTCATGTACGGCAAACAAATGAGTAACAGAAACATTTGCTGCTGCAGAGCCAGGCTCTGAGAGCTTGCTCCTTGAGCATGAATGCAGCTTATCCACCTGTTTGCAAAGATATTTAAAATCCCTTAAACTTAGAGCTTCAGTAATTTAACTGGGTGCAAACCACTTGGACAAATTCCTATGAGTTACAGGAAGATAATTTACAATTTCTAGTGTTAATGGATTAAAAAATGCGAATCGTTAATTCTCATTGATTTTTGTGGAGTTTGCTGGTCTGAACACTCGAAAGAATCCTAGATTGGCTTGGACTGGAGGGACCTCAAAGCCCATCTCATTCCACTCCCTGCCATGTGCAGGAAAACCTTCCACTAGACCAGGTTGCTCCAAACCCCATCCAACCGGGCCTTGGACACTTCAGGAATGGGGCAGCCACAGCTTCTGTGCCCAACCTGTGCCAGGGCCTCATTACTCTCACAGGGAAGAATTCCTTCCCAATATCCCATCTAACCTTGTCCTCTGGCAATGGGAAGCCATTCCCCCTTGTCCTGTCCCTTCATCTGTTGTCCCAAATCCCTCTCCAGCTATCTTGGAGCCCCTGTAGGTACTGGAAGGGGCTCTCAGGTCTCCCTGGAGCCTTCTCCAGGTGAACACCTCCAGCTCTCCCAGCCTGTCTCGAGAGTAGAATGTCTCCAGCCCTTGGAGCATCTCTGTGGCCTCCTCTGGACTCACTCCAACAGGTCCGTGTCTTTCCTATGTTGGTTTCCCCACAGCTGGAGGCAGCTCTGCAGGGTGGGTCTCACCTGAGGGGGCACAGGGGCAGAATCCCCCCCTGCCCTGCTGCCCACACTGTGGGACCAGCCCAGGGCACGGGGGGGTTCTGGGGGCCAGCACACATGGCTGGGGCACGTCCAGCTCCTCATCAACCAACGCCCCCAGGTCTTTCTCCCAGGGCTGCTCTCAGTCGCTTCTGTGCCCAGCCCAGATTCATGCTTGTCATTGCCCTGACCCAGGTGCAGAGCCTGCACTTGGCCTCACTGAACTCCATGAGGTCTGTAAAAGTACAATGTGAGCCTCTCCTGCCCTGCAGCATCTGCAGAGGTGTGAATGTCACCACGGGGCTGCTTCATTGTAAAGATTAAAGTGTAGGGTTGTCTCGTTCAGCTGAAGCCACGTGATGCCTTCCATTTCTGAAGTGGAGGAGAAAGAAGCAAAGATAAGGTATGGCAGAGAGTTATGAATTTATTGATGTATTATATCAATCTTGATGAGAAATGGAAACGTGGAAGGAATCTGTTCATCATTCATGCTCTAGGGTACTTTGGAAGTAGCTCAGTAAATCATACCTGTTATTTTTGTGCTGTTCTGTGTTGGGTCGTTTGACTTTGGTAAAAAAAATGACTCACATTTTCTGAAAAAAAGTGCCAGATTTTTAAAGATGAAGAGATTGTTTGTACCAAAGAAGAGAAATGTATTGAACAACCTGGGGAAGGTGAGTTTCCAGCAAGTGGAAACCTTGAGATCTTGGGCAACATCTGTGGGAAGAGCAGCCTGGCTGGTGGTCTGTGTTTGATTCCATAGAATGTTCAACAAGAATTCTCATTAAAAGGTTTTGAGAAAGCAAAGGCCATCAGGGATAAGGAGTCTCTGGATTGCTAATGAATTGGTTAGAGGTGGGAGAGAAAAGGTGAGTGAAAATGGTCCCCTCTTGCTGTGACGGGGGAGTTCACCCTGGAAGTAGGCAGGTTTAAATTCTGAGCATCACACCAGATTCTACAGGAAATGCAGATCAGCAGTCAAAAATAGGTTGCTGCTGTGGTTCTCCGTGGAACTAAGGCCCATCTGCACTGTGTATTGTGGCTGCAGTTCTGCTCTTCCTGTATCAGTAGGAGCAGAGTATGAAGGAAAGCTTTGTAGAAGGGCAGTAAAAATGATTGAGGGTTTCGAGTGGCTTCCTTTTAAGTAACAGCAGAAATAGAACCTTCATTCTGTCAAATTGAGAGTGAGAAATTGCAGTAGGAACCTATAGTGACAAGTCAAAGGTGAATGCAGAGGTTATTTCTGTTCCCTGTTTGGGTGCAGAAGATAGAAAATGAAACTTGCACTGACATACTCCAAACAAACCGGTTTTGTAGTGAAGCTGTGGAACTGTCACAGGATGTTGCAAATACTCAGTTTCTGTGGCTTCAGCTGGAGAGTGGAGAAAGTCGTGGAAGATAAATTCCACACAGCCTCAGAATTTTTCAGACTCCAGTTGTCACAAGAAACCTTTATTACTGGGTGTTTGGAGGCTGGGGAATGTGATCTGTGCCTACCATGGTTTTTGGTCACTGGAAGATGGTGCTGCACTAAGTGAGCTTTTTGTTCTGACTTGGAACATCTGCCCTTATATCACCCATTAATGTCATGGGCAAGCAGAAGCTTCAGTGTAATGTGGATGTGCCAGAGAACTTGTGCCAAGATTACATCAGGGATGCTCAGCCTTCTGAGGGGAGAGAATTTTATAAGAAATTCCTAAAATGCACCCCATGGCATTGCTATTTTCCAACATACTACATGAGTGTCCTTCCTAGGAAGGCCAGATGGGTTGTGTGGAGCTAATTGCTGAATACAGAAATCACCAGTTCATCTCAGAGAAATTTTTGTAGCTTGCTGAATCACGGAATGTTCTGAGTTGGAAGGGATCCACAGGAATCATCAAAGTCCAGCTCATGGCCCTACACAGGACAACTAGAGGCTCTAATGGGTTTTACTTTCCAGCTGTGTTACTGAACAAGTTCTATTTCTTTAAAAAGGAGTCTATGCAGCAATGGGAAAAACTGTTATAAAATTCTTTTAACTTTAGCACAATAGTATTTGATCCCTAAATGAGTGATTAATACGTACTGGCAGATGTCTTAGTTTGAGAACAAGGATTGTGTGTCAGAGCAAAGAATGATAAGAGAAGTACATTTTGACCTGACCACATACTTGAGATACTCTCAAGGATCTTCACTAGAAGATCCAGAACCATAAAAATGAAATCTGGGGAATGGAATGTTCCCAAATGACCACCAAAAACCCTCAAAAGACCCCCTACTCATATCCAAATAAGTCCACAGAGATCATTAGCATATATGCATGTATTCAGGAATGGGATGAATATGTAATAGAAGTGGGATGAATGTATAAGTTCCATGACTGTAACCTGGTCTGTTTGGTTGCTGGGCATGCATGTTTTGTGGAGCTACCTCCATGTACCCAGCTCTGTTAATAAAGTAATGGTGACTTTCTAACCCAACAAACTGGTTGGAGACTTTATTTCTGATATTTGGTGACAGCCAGGACTGGCAGTGTTAGTGTCCATGCCCTGATCTATATGTTTCTCCCCCAGGTGACCTGTTGAGTAGCCTTTTGCAGAGTCCCAGTGCAGCCAAACTCTTGAACCAGCCAATCCCCATCCTTGATACAGACAGTGAATATATCTGTTCCCTGGCACTGGAGTGCCTGGCACACCTCTTCAGCTGGATCCCTCTGTCCACGAGCATCACCCCATCCCTCCTCACCACCATTTTCCACTTTGCCCGCTTTGGCTGCGACACCCGAGCGCGGAAGATGCCTTTGGTCAACGGCAGCAACCAGAACTCAGTGCTGGGGCAGGAGCGGGGCCGGCTCGGGGTGCTGGCTATGTCCTGCATCAACGAACTCATGTCCAAGAACTGTGTGCCTATGGAGTTCGAGGAGTATTTGCTGCGGATGTTCCAGCAGACTTTCTACCTCCTGCAGAAGATCACCAAGGAGAACAATGCGCACACGGTGAAGAGCCGGCTGGAGGAGCTGGATGAGAGGTGAGAGCAGCCAAGCAGCTCTGTGCCAGGGCCTCGTGCTTTCAAAGGACTGTCTGGATTGTTTTGTGGTCATGCATGGTGTGTCTAATGGCCTTTTTTACGGAGTACTGTGCTGGGGGGAGCCAGGCAGAGAGGTAGGTGCCCACAGGTAAGGTTCCAGTAAGGCTGAGTTTGCTGAGGGACTGTGGGGGCACAGGTTTGTGAGGTCTGTGTTCTTTCCTGTCTTCTTCCTCCCCTACCCCTTATGCGTTGCTGTTTGACTGCAGGTCTGAGGTGGCACAAGAGCTGAACCTGTTGTAACAACACAGAAGAGGCTCAGTGAGGTAAAGGCACTGCAGTGTCCTCTCTCCTGGTCAGCGTCTGTCTTCTCTGCCCAAATTCAAACACGCAGTGGAGAAATAGTCTGCCAGTCATGACTTAGAAGAAAATAGTAGTAGTTTCCTGTCTTTCACTGAGCCATGACCATTGCTGATTCTTTTTTAGCTTTACTTCTTTTAAATCAAAATATATCTTGGGGAGCTCTGTTCAGTGGCCCTAACACCAGATCTGTCCACATGCTTGTCTGGAGGCAGCAGGGATGCAGCAGCACTTTGGAGTCTGCATATTCTCCTTTTCCAGGGAGTTACTGCCATCTTTTGTTCCCTGAAACAGCTCCACTCTTTTATATCCAATATTCCTACTTGTAGGAGAGAAGGTGAGACTTGTCTCACTTGTGCTGAGTGGCTGAACCTTTGTGTTGGCAGGGTGGTAGAAGAGCTAGTGATTTGATGCTACTGCCCAGCAAGGCTGTTGCTGACATTGGCAAAGAGGTTGCAACTGTGTGAATGTGCTATCTTGCTACTGGTATGTGGTGGAAATAAATTTCCACTCAAGAAAAAAAACCCATTTAAACAAAAAGCTGTGGGTCCATTTGTGGAGATAACTTGCATGTTTCTCCTGTAAAATTTCTCTTTTTTTCCATATCTTCAGGTGCACATACAACTTTGGAGTGGTAAATCTGGATTAAGAGGAAATGGTACTTGCTCATTTTTGTAGTAACTTGCTCTGACTTCAGTGTCACTCAGTTCCTAGAAATGAGATGTGTAGGAACATGCCACCTTTGTGTATAAGATATGTGCACAGAGTCCAGGAGTTCCCCTCTGGGCTTCAGAAAAGCTTTCCTGGAAACCCCCAGTCGTGTATTTAACTGTTTTCTTTCTTCTGTAAAAAATCTCAAGCAGCCTTTGGGGCCAGTTTCAGTGGAAGGTCTGTAGCTGTGCTGACCTTCACAGAGGTGGTGTTGCCATATTGTTACATTCCTTAGACATGTTATCCCCAGGGCTTGGTGGTGTCTGTAATGGTTTATTCATTGGCAAAGTCTGAAATAAGGGAATGGAACTAAGATATTGTGGAAGCTGGAAAAATCTAGCTACCTTCTGGAGGAGTGGAGCCTTCTTTTCTCCTTGTCCTCTGTGGAAAAGGACGTGAGGGTTTTCCTTTTGTCACTTAAGGGCATAGCTGTATTTTTTATGTCCAAAACTAAACTTACTGCGTGAAAGTGTCATCTTGGCTTGGACTAAAAAAATCCTGAACAAAACTGGCACTGAAGAAACCACCTTCAGTAGATAAGTGTCCTCAGAACCTGCAGGCCCTGGGTCCCTTCCTTCCCTTACTCTCATGGTGCTGATAAGTTATGTTCTGTTAAAAGATCAGTGTCATCTGAGCACTTTAGAACTGCCAAACTAGTCCAGGAAAGACTAAGTTTAAATTGCCTTTTGCTTTAATTGTGTTTGACTCCGAAGATCCCAAAATATGGGATGTGGCTACTAAGGATCCAAGCAATGGCTCAGTGGTTGGAGAAGGGGCTTTAGGGCGGACAGCTCTCAGGGCAAGGAAGAATTTCACTGGCCTCAAGTCACAGCTTGTTTAGAAAACAGAAATTAAAAGGATGAAAAAACTGTTTGGGTTTGTTTTTTTTTTTTTTTTTTTTTTTTACTGACTTTACTTTTGAAGTGTTTGATCTGTGATCAGGTATGTTCAGTGATTTCTTGTCAAGTAGGCAATGCCAAATAAAAAAAGAACTTAATCGTTTTGCATATTCAAAGTAGTGTGTAGTTTGTAGGCTTATAACAACCCCCAGTGCTGCATTTCTGTGTTAGCTGGAAATGCCTCTGGTCTTGTGGGAGTTTTTGTTAGAAAGAGAGGGGATTCCCAAAATAACAAAAACCCAAAGAGTTTGCAGAAGGGAAGAGTGAGGGACTACAGTAAAAGCAGGCTGTTCATGCATGTCTGAGTCTGTACTAAGCCCAAGTTCTTGTTTAAAAGAAAAACCTGAAGTACTCTTGCAGTGGGAATGATAGACTTGCCATTGGATTGCTGGAGCTCTCGCTGTGTGTATATGATGTTGCAATGTATAGATGGATTTGAAGATGATTTTTAACCTTGGTGAAGCTCATGTTGTGCAGGGTGTGTTCTTACTTCCCAGTAAAAGCTCACCCCTTTGTGGGCTTGCTTGTTTTTCTCTCAAGAACCCTCTGGGCCTTCACTGAAGTCATACTCTTGCTGCACTCCCTGGAGTTTTGATGGCAGGTTTCTTTTGGGACCTGCATTTCATCCATCCATCGAGTAATACCACGCTTCACAGAAAGATTTCTCTATAGCCCAATTCAGTCACAAGCTCAGCTCAGAAACTCTTGGATAGCTGCACTGCAAAGGAGTTGTCCTTTCCAGGTCCCAACTCCATGGCGCTCCCACCACCTCCTGTAAATGTAACTCTAATTTCTGCATTAACTTCCTGCTTCCAGCTGAATTCCTCAGCAGTACAGTTCATCTCACTAATCCTGTCTCCATCAGCAAGATGACCTTTGCTATTAAATTACTTCTCCAGGGTGGGGGCATTGTGCTTGTTTGCAGGCCTGGTTGAACTCGATGATATTTATCTGAGTATTAAAGTTGCTTTTGACAGGATTGTCTTTTCTGCTGTTTCAGGTGTTAAAGGAATGAAGGTTTGCCTGTCCTGTAGGTAATTGTTGTAGGGCTTTATATTTCAATTTTTCTACTGGCTGTTAACTGTAACTTTCTTCTTAATGAAAGGATTTTGAGTTACTTTTACCACTGTTCAAATGAAATTGCTTTTCCCTGTGGCATCCTCTCTGTTTTCTCAGTTTTCTTGTTTCCCTTGTAGCTACATTGAGAAGTTCACAGATTTTCTCCGTCTCTTTGTGAGCGTCCACCTACGAAGAATTGAATCCTACTCCCAGTTCCCCGTGGTTGAATTCCTGGCTCTGCTGTTCAAATACACTTTCCATCAGGTACAGCTCTACATCATCAATTTTCCCAGTCTGCTCTCTTGTCCTGCTCAGCAGGGCCAGCTTGCTTGCCCCAGTTAACCCAAAAAAAAGCAATTACCTTGTCTCAGTGACACTTCCCCAGTAGTGCTGGGGACTTGGAAATGGCTTCATGTGCTCTTGGATTTAACTGGGAACAGAGGTCACATGTAATTACCCTGCAAGAACAATTTGTCTGATGTTTAACTTTGCTTCTGCTTTAACTTTTTTCTAGTCCTTGGAATGGAAAATGCTGTCTGGAAAAGTCTCTCTAATTTGTATTTTGTTTGGAGTTGCTGTTATTTGTCCTGAATCTGTGGCTTTCTTATAACTTTTAGTTTTAGCATTAAAAAAAAAAAAAACAACCCTGTGCCTTTTGGTCCATGTTACCTTGCTGTAGGAGCTGTCACAGTGCAGCTCAGCCCCATGTGCCCACACACAAGAATAATGATGAGGAAACAGCTTTATAAAATCATAGATTCAGAGTATGGTTTATGTTGAAAGGGACCTTAAAGCTCAACCCATCCCATTCCCCTGCCATGGGCAGGGACAGCTTCCAGTATCCCAGGTTCCTCCAAACCCTGTCCAACCTGGCCTGGAACACTTCCAGGAATGGGGCAGCCACAGCTTCTCTGCCCAACCTGTGCCAGGGCCTCCCCACCCTCACAGGGAAGGATTTCTTCCCAGTATCCCAACTCTGCCCTCTATCAGCAGGAAGCCAGTCCTGCTTTTCTTGTCTCTCCAGGCTGTTCCAAGTCCCTCTCTGGCTCTCTTGGAGCACCTTTAGGCATCAAAATGTCAGAAGGTGGTGCTGCGTGCTGCAAGTCATGAGATGGGTTAATTCTGAGACCAGCCTTGTAATTCCTTGGTTCCCACCCATGTCCAAAAGATCTGTCTCATCTTCTGACAGCTTTAAATCTCTCCAGTGACATCCTAGAAATTTATCAAAGCAATAAGCTCTTTCCATGGATTGAAGTGCATGTTAACTCCTATTCTCCTTATGTGAAATTAATCTTGCCATAGCTCACAATATTCATTGTGAATTTGGATGTCTTTCAGCCTACACATGAAGGTTACTTTTCTTGCTTGGACATCTGGACACTCTTTTTGGACTACCTGACAAGCAAAATTAAAAGTCGCCTGGCAGACAAGGAAGCAGTGCTCAACAGGTGAGAGCTGGGAAGCTGCCGGGATGTGACAGCATGGAATCATGGAATGACTGGGGTTGGAATGGACCTCCAAGCTCATCCCATTACATCCCCCTGCCATGAGCAGGGACCCTTTTCACTAGCTCAGGTTGCTTCAAGTCCTGTCCAACCTGGCCCTGGACTCTCCCAGGGATGGGGCAGCCACAGCTTCTCTGCCCAACCTGTGCCAGGGCCTGCCCACCCTCACAGGGAAAGATTTCAAATATCTGATATCTGCCAAAAATTGGTGACAGGACATGTTCATTTAGCCCTATGGCCAAGCTGGCACATGCCCTATGTTCTGGAAGTTATGTTTCAGAAGCCCAAATCCAAATGGAAGAGGAGAAATGAAGCCATTCCAGGGAAAGATTGACTGAATATTTTCTCAGTAGTTCATCCCAAGAAAGGAAACACTGAATTTCAGACATGTGGGCAGCTAATGGGAATAAACTGCATAAATACATTCAAAATTCTGGCTGTAATCATCAAAGTTTAGTACAAAACAAACGAGGTGTTTGGATAGAGGAGGCAGAGCCTGAAGAGTCAGGACTAGGAGATGTAAACTCCTGGTGGAAGGTGCAGGGGGGTGGAAGAAGATGGGCTTTAGGCTTTTTTCCAATGCAAGCCATTCTGTGATTCTGTGATAAAAGAATTGGGGAGAGTGAGAAATGGTAGGAAGTGGCCAAGCCTCTCCACTGGATCCCTTATACTTCCCCAAAAAAGCCCAGCAGCAGAGACTTCATGGTCACCATGGAAAGGCTGTGAGAAATAAGCCTTTGCTTAATGCAGCTTCACGTGTGATTGAGTCCTTTCTTTTTCTAAAATGGTGAGGTGTAAAAAGTGTAAACCTCAGTGTTTCACACTCATTCAAAAGTATTCAAACCGAGCAAGTTTGGGTAGAAAAACTGTCACTGATGTATGTTGTGTGTGAACCTTGCAGCCAGAGGAAGGAGGTTTTGTAGTCTAAAATAGAACAGGAGCACATTTTAGCAAATTTTAAAGCCCATTTTAGCACACCTTAGAGGAGGAGACCACTGAGTAAGTCACTTACTGGGTATTCAGTAAGTTACTGAGTGTTCACAGATCATGCAACTAATTAATTAATTAGGATTTTTTAAAAATTTAATTAGGATTTAAAAATTCCTCTTTAAATAGGGGATGTGCTCATGAGAAATATTGATGTGTTCGGGAGTTGAAAGTTCCACTTGCTACCCCTGAAGCTTGTGTGTATTAAGTACAGCAGTGGTGGGAGCTTTTCCTGTTAGATGCTGATCCTGAAATGGTGGGCTCTCTTTTGATAAAAGTCTCTTTGCTGCTACTTTAAAAATCTGATGTCTTGTTCAGGTTTTTGAGGTTTAAAAGCACCGTGGCTTGTGCCATATTGTGTTCCCTCAAGTGCAGAAGAAAACTTAGCTGAATACACTAGCCAGAAGCAGCTGCTTTTTGAAAGACAGCCTGGCATCATAACCACAAAGAAATGTGGAACTTCCTTACACCAGACAGCTCTTCCTTTCAGCATGGGAACTGTGGGGTTTGAATTTCTCAAGAAGTAGGTATTTGTGTTTGAGCTTTATGATTTGTTCCTAATTTGCTCCTCTCAGCCCTGGTGTTCTGCTCTTCATCTGAGTGTAATGCGTGTTGTCTTCCTTTCAAACGGCTTGTTATGGAGATAATTGTAACAAATAGTATCTCTATGAGATAGGTCAGACCAGAAAATAAACAAAAAAAGCTTGTAAGTGGTTGGAGCTGGTGCTGTTTGCCAGAGCTACCTGTCCTTAGTGACAGCTCCAGCTTCCTGTGCACCCTCAGCCGTGTGAACGCTGAGCTTGGCACTGTGGAAGTGGTTACACCACAGCAGCACAGATGAAACTTCCTGTTCTGTGGTTTAGAAACTTTGCATTTTGTACACACCACGACTTTTACTACTGGAGAAGTTGCCAAATCCAGGGTTACACCATCTTGCACAAAGTTTTCAACTGTGTGGCTTATGACACAGCTGATGGGGCTGACACTAGGGTTGCATCATGCTCTGAATCTCTCTTAGTCTTTGCTGATTTTCCAACCTGATTTCCCCTAGAAAAGAGCAGGACTTTTTTATCAGACCCCAGCTGCTTTGAGAAAGGAGTTTTTTAAAACAAAATCAGACCAACCCTACTTGATATCCCCAAAGTTTGGTGTTGTGGCACGAGGAGTTATTGCATGCTCAGGTGGGTCTGTGCTGATTTTGCAGCTTGGCATTATTTTCAGGTGATTGGTCAGAAGGAGGGTCTGGTGTCCTCTGTACCAGCTTCCTGGCTCTCAGACCTGAAGAGATACTTCAGTGATGTGCCTTTAGCATTTCAGTACAAGTAGGAAAAGTGCTGGCTTTGCTTCAGAGGACAAGAACTGGAATTCCTTGGTCAAAAGGGTGTGGAAAGAGGGATAGCAGCACAGACAGCCTTGGGGTGGCAGCAATAACTGCCTTCGTTCGTCTGCTCCTCACTCAGTGCCCAGAGAGCAGAGGCTGCTGAGGAGCTGCTCAGGCAACAGACTCTTGATTCTTCCTGTTCATGGACATCTGTTGTTATTCCTGGCAAGTTGCTCCCACCTTTCCTGTTTTGAACTCCGGGGCTGCTTCTGTTGCTAAGAGTCGTCCCTTTCCCTTTCAGAGGCAGAGGGATATCTGGTATTACCAAGGCTCTTTCCTTGTGATCTGAAATGACTTGATACCCTTAATCCCAGGAGTTGCCTGGTGTTACTGTCCTGTTTTATGTATTTCCTTTGCTGGAGGGGTTTTATCCAACTCTATCTTCTCCATGGTTATAGGTACGAAGATGCCTTGGTTCTGTTGCTGACAGAGGTGTTGAATCGAATCCAGTTCAGGTATAACCAGGCACAGCTGGAGGAGCTGGATGACGAGACACTGGATGATGATGTAAGGAGCAGAGTTGAACAAGGACAGCTGCAGGTCCACGTATTAACTCTTGCACTGCTAACACCTGGAATGTCTTTCCCAGAGCTTGTACTTTGGAGTACAAAGCCACACAGCTGCTTCTTCACTCTGTTGGGTGGGGTATTTGAGCTTGAAATGCTTTTGACAAAATTTTCCTTAAAGTCACACTGAGAAGATACAACCTTTGGTTTTAACTTGGTTCTGATGGTGGGGAAATATAAATCCTGTGCACTGATTGTCAGAAACATTAGGTGTCTGTGCCTGGTTGCTTTGGAAATTAAATGCTGAAATATCTCTGAGACAAAAGCTTGAAGTGGTAGATGTTGCTGGTGCTTTTGTTTAAGCTTATTTCTCCTAAGTTGGTATTGGTAAAGATCATCTTAATGCTGATAAGTGGAAAAATATAGTAGGTGGCTGAATGGATGAGGCCAGAGCCCTGTAAGGGCATGTTGTGCAGAATAGATGTTTGTCATCTTGAGCAGTGACTGTGCTTTGGGAGTGAGAGTTTGTGCGTATCACTCCAGGGAATCACATTCCCAAAGCACAGCTTGGCAAATTATTCTCCATCAGATGTCTTGAATCATATCTTCAGTATCTGGGTGTCCCAAAAAGCCATGCCCTAGAAAGGAGCTCCATAGTCCCAGGCATCCATTAAGACCTCCCAGTGTACCCAGGGCTCTCTGTTTCCCTCTGGAAGTGCTGTTCTTACCTTAATGTCTCTTTCCACAGCAGCAGACAGAGTGGCAGCGGTACTTGCGCCAGAGCTTGGAAGTAGTGGCCAAAGTAATGGAGCTCTTGCCAACTCATGCCTTCTCCACACTCGTAAGTACTTATCTTAGTAGTTATCCAGGCCAAAAGTGTCATGTGAAATGAACACCAAATGTTGGAGCTGGTTGCAAGCTGTTCAACCTCAGTGCCAAGAAAAGTAGGGAAACTTGAGTCTGGATGCAAAGCTTGGCAAGGCGAGATTTGAAGTTGAAGGGAAAAAAAATGTTCAGTTGGATTTCTTCGTGTGTATTTTGAAGATAGTACTCCAGTGTCCAACTTCCTGGACACTGAGCTCTTTAGAAAGTCCCATCTCTCAAAGTGCAAACATTTGGCAGCAGCCCCTCCCTTCTGTTTATCTTTGCTGTTATCTTGGAGGCAGCCTGTGAATTGGGCAGATGAGAGTCATTATCAGGGTTTCAAGGAGAGTGGAATCATTGTTTAAGTGAAAGGCTAGACATAAATGCTGGAGAGAGGCCTGGGACAATTGAGAATTAGATCTGGTAAACACGGATAAGCCTTCCCCTCCAGCCGGTGCTGCTGTCACCAGATTTGATGATGTAAAAGTTGTCTGGGTTTGTAGCATCACAACAGTTTTTGAGGAGGAGATCTTGAGGTTGTAAATGTAGACCAAAATTCACAGTAGTCACTGTGTTGTTGCTGGGTGAGAATGGGAGGAGAAATGGCAGTGTCATCTCAGAGCAGGTGTATTAGTTCTGCTGGGGATACCACACACCTTGACCTCTGAACTGTGTTCCCAAGAAGCACAGGAAACTGAGCTGTTGCAGAGGCAGAAGAAGCCTGACCTGCAGTGCCTTTTTAATTGATATTTTTGTTTAAGAAACTAAGCACTAGAAGGTCTGAAGTAGTGAACAAAAGTAGAAGCTGCTGTTCAGGGTGGTAGCACAGTGTGAATCAGCAGGAGGCACAAACGGAGCCGGTGTTTAGGGAACATATGGGTCAGATGGAGGAGAGCATGTGGCTTCTTTGGAGTAACACATTCACATGAGGAAAACACTGGGTTTTCAAATAATTCCCCTTGGGCAGTTATGTAAAGATACTCCACTGTTAATTAGGCCCAGCATGTTAGAAACTGGGCAGGGAGAGCTTTCCTGAGCCCCACATTATTCATTCCTGTGATGTGGGAGCTTCTCAGGCAGGTCCCAGTGCTTTCACAGTGTCTGCAGGGCTGTGGGATGCAGTCTGTAGTAGCAAATAATTAAAATACTGGAAAACAGCTGCCATTACTCTGTCCCATGCTGGGCAAAGGAAGGCTGCAGCTCCTTCTGCTGATGGAGTGAACTTCCATAAAACCAGCCACCTCGAATGTGGTGACTTTTGGCTATAGAAATTAAATAGAGCCAGTCTGAAAGGGCTGAAAAAATATTCTTCTGCTGACGTATCACCAGTACCTGGTATGTTTGCTGTTACTCCTTAGTGCTGTAGTTGGGCTGACACTCTGTTCCCACACCAGGATGCACAAGGACTGTGGTGTTTGCTCCCTTGGCTGTTTTCCTCATGGGGTTTCAGCTGATGCAGCTTGTTGGCAAAGTGCTGCACTGTTTCCCTTCTCTACTCTGTTAGAGGCACTGAACTCAACTTTCTGGTTGCATAATATTTTGGGAGCTTCATTCTGAGAAGCTGATACTTCCAGGTGAAGTGGATGCAGCACAGACTCCCTGCACTACAAACTCTGCCATTCTTCTGCTCTCCTTGGGCTGGGCTGCACATCCAGCTGTATATTTCTAGTTGGTGACATGCAGTGCCCTCACTCCCGCTTGTCAGACCATTATTTTAATAGGCTGATTGCTGGTATTTGTGCGAAGAGGAGAGGTACCACAGAGAAGTGGTTACCTTTGTGTGATGATCTTTGTTGTCCTGACAGCTGCCTAGACCTGGGAAGCTGTGGGATACAGGATCAGCCCAGAGCCCAGCAACCTGCCCTTCCTTCTAATGTCTGTGTGAAGGTCCTAGGGAGAAATTGGAAGACTCTGCTCTGACAGAGTAATCACTAGTTTGGTGTGAACTGTCTGTCAGGCCCCAAAATTACACTCATTTCTTATCTCTTCTAGTTTCCAGTTCTGCAGGATAACTTGGAAGTGTATCTGGGACTCCAGCAGTTTGTGGTCACTTCAGGGACAGGTAATAACCACTGTGCAATACTGTGATCCTCACTCTTTAATGATTTAAAAAACACTCAAGACCTACTTTGGTGTTTCTTCGTCCATATTTCGTTAAGAATCTGAACACGTGTGTGGTGTGTAATGGCTCAGTAGTTAAACTCCAACAGCAGACAAAAATATAATAATGTAATTTCTTTTTATTGCTCTGGTTGTTCCCTTGTTCTGGTACTTAAAATGAAGATATCAGGTGTGTTAAGAGCAGCGGTGCAGCATCAAATACTACAGCTCCTTCCTGAGAAATAAGGAAAGCAGTAGTAGTGGGATCTGTGTGAGGGAAGATTGTAGCTTAAGGTAATATTGAAATTTTCTGATGTGTCCAGTAAGGGAATCTGTCGCATCTACAGTGCTCCTGCACATGGCAGAATGGCAATTGTTTCATAGACGGTTCTGGAAAAAGTACTTCCACTTTTAGGATCATTTCAGCCCTAGGATGTATAGGTTTTTAGTGTAGCACCAGCCTGTGGTGTGGGCTGGATGTTCAGCTGCTGGATAAGGAGCAGCAGCTCAGATGCAGCTGTGGATTCAGCCCTGATTAGTAGCACAGAATCCCAGAATGGGTCAGGCTGGAAGGGACCAACAGTGGGTCACCTGGTCCCACCTCCCTGCTCAGGCAGGGTCATCCCAGAGCACATGGCACAGGAATGTGTTCAGATAGTTCTTGGTGTTGATGGCACAAAGTTCAGAGGTTGTTGCTGAAAGCCTAATCTGAGGTTAAATACAGTGAGTGGAAAGAAAATCTGATTTTCTCTGAAAGCTGGTGTTGAAGAACATACTTGGTTTTTTTTAGTTAAAGCTCTGTAATGTTTGAGCCCAGGTATCCACCCTTGAGCAGCAGGAGGGTTGTGTGGGTAGTAAGACTGGCAAATCTAATTATTGGATTGTTTCCTGTATCTGAGAAATATGAAAGTATATAATACTTCACATCAGAAGCAAATTCACTGCTCCAAATCTGATGGATCACTGGAACTATAGCTAGCAGAGGGAATAACCCCTTTCTTCAGCACTGGGATTGCTTCAGATGGCAGCAGATAACCAGAAAGGCTCTTGTTTATGCAAGTATTAATATCATATAGAGGAAAACAAAGGTATAAGAGGCTGAAATAGTTTGCAACATCTTTATCAGCCTTTGAAGGGGGAACTGAAATGTCATCAGAGCAGTTGGAATTGTCTTTACCAGGTGTGTTGCCGTCCTTGGACAATGTTGCTCTCTGAACTGTGACCTGCTGCCAAGCTAATTTAAGAAGGATGGTTGTAATGTAATTAGAATAAACTTTGCATTTCCCATAGCTTTGTAATTAGGCTTCCTGTCCCAAAGGGCTGTAAGTATTAGTCACAAAGTTACATGGCTTTTTTTTCTTGCACAAATGTGAATTTTCAGCTCTTAGTCAGGGGTTATTAGACAGCTGATAATTTACACTGGGGCCTTTCTGCTGAGGAGCCGTGCTGTCTTTTCAGGGCACAGACTGAACATCACTGCAGAGAATGACTGCAGGCGCCTGCACTGCTCCCTGAGGGACCTGAGCTCTCTGCTGCAGGCCGTGGGGCGCCTGGCAGAGTATTTCATCGGGGACGTGTTTGCTGCCAGGTTCAATGATGCCCTCACGGTCGTGGAGAGGTGGGTATGGGGCACCTCCTATCCCTTCTGCAGCACAAGGAGCAGCTGGCACCACAGCACTGGGAAAAACAAGGAAGTTTTTTGCCTCCCCTTGTTATGGGTAAATTAAGATTTGGAAGTAATTGATGGCCAGACTGTTATTTGTAAAGCCAACCTGAGCTGGTCCCACAGTGTCTGCAACAGCACAGGAGGGGATTCTGCCCCTCTACCCTCTCAGGTGAGACCCCACCTGCAGAGCTTCCTCCAGCTCTCGGGCACAGAAAGGATGTGGAGCTGCTGGAGAGAGTCCAGAGGAAGCACCAAGTTGATCAGAGGGCTGGAGCAGCTCTGCTGTGACGAAAGGCTGAGAGAATTGTAACTGTTGTCTGGAGAAGGGAAGGCCCTGGTTGTGGCCTTCCAGTGCCTGAGGGGATCTGACAAGAGAGCTGGAGAGGCACTTTGGACAAGGGCCTGGAGGGACAGGACAAGGGGGAATGGCTTCTCACTACCAGAGGGCAGGGTTAGATGGGATATTGGGAAGGAATTCTTCTCTGTGAAGGTGGTGAGGCCCTGGCACAAGTTTTCCACAGAAGCTGTGGCTGCCTCTGGACACATTCAAGGTCAGGCTGTTTTGTTTTGATAGCCTCAGTTCAGCCTAACTTCCTCCAGCCACGGGCAGTGGTACCCTACAATAATGTCATGGAAACACTGATTTCTCCTTGTATCCCTTCTGTGAAATCCTACTCACCTTGCTTCACTCTAAAGGGGAGATAAGGTAAGGAAGGGCCAAGCATCTTTTAAGACCTTCACAACAAATCCCCAGGTTGTCCTGGTCTCAAACTCTCATTGCATTTAATGGCAAAAAAGAAAGATTAGGTTTAGATGGGATTCTGGGAAGAAATCCTTCCCTGTGAGGGTGGGCAGGCCCTGGCACAGGTTGGGCAGAGAAGTTGTGGCTGCCCCATCCCTGGGAGTGTCCAAGGCCAGGTTGCATGAGACTTGGAGCAGCCTGGGATAGTGGAAGGTGTCCCTATGCATGCCAGGGGGTAGGATGGGATGGGCTTTGAGGTCCCTTCCATCCCAGGCCATTCTGTGATATGAAGTTTCCCAAGTCCTTAACGAAACAAATAACTTACAGGAGGGATTAACTAAAATCAGTCACTTGAAAGCATCAAGGTGCTTGTTTTCTAGCATCTGCATTTGTGATGCAAAGAATTGACATGTAGAGTTGGATTACTTTAGAGTAGTATCTCTGAAAACTAAACCACTGAAACTTCTTTTGATGGTTGGATTTGGTGATCTTAGAGGTCTTTTCCAACCTTAACAACTCTGTGATTCGAAAAGACCTGTGAAAGCTGAAAGGCAGACATTTTATTCTTTTCCAAGAAATTTAATTAGCACACAGTTGCGAACTGCAGAATTTCACAGCTGAATTTGAACACAGCTGCCTTGGTTATGTTTTTTTCATTTACATGCGGGAACATCAGACTTGCTCCCTCTGGTCACAAACAGTGCCAGAGACACTGAATTATTTTAAACTAAATGGTCTAAATCTTGTTTGTGTATGAGCTACATACTGACACAGGCTGGGAAAGAGCTGCATCCAGGTCAGGTGTTGGAGCTCATTTGTACATGTGTGTATCCAAATTACAATCCCTTTACACTGCCATGTATGCTTTCACTTCCAGGCTGGTAAAAGTGACATTATATGGATCCCAGATTAAACTGTACAATATTGAAACCGCAGTCCCCTCTGTACTGAAACCTGACCTCATCGATGTGTGAGTATGGGATACCTTCTGTAAGTGATGGCACCCAAATTGGGCACCTCCATGAGTGGAGGAGCATTAGGTCTCCTGGATCTGCTGCTCTGACTCCTCATTGTCACCCTCTGCAACTGTTGGTAGCTCACCAAGGGGGCATGTTCTTTTAACTGATGGAAGTTGAGGCTGCTGACAGCATTCTGGCCCACTGTTCCCTCTAAGGGAAGGTCATTTAAAGAAAAATATGTTTGTGCTGAGAAGTAAAAATGTCCATCAGCTCTGAAAGCAAATTGGGCTTGTGCCCTGTAAAAGCCTCATTCTTTTGCAGTGTAATTACAGGTTAAATAAGTGTTACAATAATGATATTGTAAAGAAATGGCTCCACTGTTGGTGTGTGGTTACAGTTTATAGATTTCTTGCTACCAAAGTTAGATTTATGGCTCAGTTAAAAGATGTTTTTCCTAGTTGAGGGTTTCAAGTCCTTGGCTTCCAAGATAAACATGTGCCTTCTAGCTGTGGAAGCCATTTCTGGGACAAATGACTGCCTGCCATCCAGACATTGACATTGTGTGAAATCTTGATGCTGTTGGTGATAGATCACCAGTGGGACAGCCTTTTAGAGACTTCCTAAGGCTGTGTAGCACAAAGCTGTTTCCTGACAGCTGGTGTTTTTTTGACAAAATTGAGGTTTGAATACATGTTGTAGTTTGCAACTGCATCTGTAGAAGCTGCTTGAAAACCCCAGTAGATTTCATCATACAGTTCCCTGTATTTCTCTTGTTAGTCCCAAGTTAATAGCACTGAATTTTGTGCAGATGGTGTTCTTTTAATTGTCTTTTTCCTTTCTGGTTTAAAATAATCTGGGAGATGTTTTCCATGAACTGTTATTGAGGAGTTTTCATCCTTTTCTCAGTCTGATGAGATCCATTTCTTCATGCTTTCCTGACAAAAGCACATTGTCAGACATTTGGAGGGCACCTGTCTGAAACATCCTGATTCAATCTTAATATGGTGCTGTGATAAAAGTGTCATTATTAAATATGGTTATTGTCAACCTCCTGGTTGATGATAGTTTGACCTTGTCAATTTATATCTTTGGCTCAATACTGTGGATCATAGTGTGAGTCCAGTTGCTGCACAACTTGAAATATGCCTTGAAGGTACAGGGGCCGGATGAAAAAAACAGCAGAAAGGAATTTTTAAAGACAAAGCTGTGAGATTTGTTTAAGGATACCAATATTCTTTCCCAGCATGATGTCAGAACTGCCCACCATGCTCAGAACTGTGCCCTTCTGTTTGTGACCTCTTTACGCACATCTCTGACCCCTGCTCTGCCTCTCCCCAGCCATGCTCAGTCCCTGGCAGCCCTGCAGGCCTACGCTCACTGGCTGGCCCAGTTCTACAGCGAAGTTCACCGACAGAATCCGGAGCAGTTCATCTCCCTGGTGTCCACGGCACTGGAGGCCATCACCCCCCTCATCAGCTCCAAGGTACTGCTGCCACTGGGTTTCCACCTGCAGCAGGTGACCTGCAAGTGTTCAGGTCTGCTCTGGACCATGCTGGGGCTCTTGGGGTGGGACTGAGAGAGCCACAGCAAATGTCTTGTAGGGTTAGGCCAAGAGCAGTTCTGAATAGCACTGTGGGGCAAGCTAATTCAAGAATAAGCAGCTTACAGGCTTATAAACTCAGTCTAGTGATTTTATGTCTCCAAGCAGGGAAATATCTCTTTCACACTATTAAGGAAACTGACCTATCCTCTGATTGACAAATAAATCATAGAATCATGTAACTGTTTACATTGGAAAAGCTCTCTGAGTTCAGCCATTCCCCAGCACTGCCAAGGTCATCACTAACCCATGTCCCCAAGTGCCACACCCGCACAGCTTTTAAATCCCTCCAGGGATGGGGACTCCTCCTCTGCCCTGGGCAGCTGTGCCAATGCCTGAACATCCTTTCAGTGGAGAAGTCTTCCTCAATATCCAACCTAAACCTCCCCTGACACAGCTTGAGGCTGTTTCCCCTTGTCCTGTCCCTTGTTCCCTGGGAGTAGAGCCCAGCCCTTCCCTGGCTCCCCAGTTCTGGCAGCTCACTGTGCTGTGTGACACTGGTTCTGTGTGTGGTGTTACTGGGCAGCCTGATCACCCTGTCTCTCTCCCTCTAGGTGCAGGAGAAGCTGCTACTCTCTGCATGTCACCTGCTCGTCTCTTTAGCCACCACAGTGCGCCCGGTGTTCCTGATCAGCATCCCAGCAGTGCAGAAGGTGTTCAACAGGATCACAGACACCTCTGCCCAACGGCTGCCAGATAAGGTGAGTTATCTCAGACATGTCTCAGTGTAGACCAGGTGTCCTTGGGAGGCTGTGCCTGAGGTCTCACTGTAGCAAGGTATAACCTCAAAAATTATGGAGGGGCAGCAATTCTCTCTGTATTGTGGGTATCCAGCGATACTGTTTGTAATTTACGACCTATTTCAAGCATAAGGAAAAATCACAATTACACCTCTTAGATCTGACTTCTTTCTCACTTGCTGACACAGTCCTTGACTCTGCCTCATCTTTACATTACAGGCACATTGATTCTGACTTACAGAAAGAATTTTCTGTGAAACTTAGATTAGCACTCCATATGCCTCACTCCAAGTTACTCAGAATACTATAGCTACTCCAAGTACCATAAATGGAATATATTTATAGTGTTTATTTTACTTCTGCGATATAAATACTGTAAATATATTCTGCCACAGTGCAGGTTGGGATATTGGTTGTATTGTGTGCTGGCAAGGAAGCATGAAGTGCCGTACAAGTGTAGAAGCTCAGTGTGTGAACCAGACAAGAAGTAATGATAGTAGAATTATCTTTGGTTTTATAAATAACAGAGACTTACTGTTACTTACAGGAAAGTCTGGCAGAGCTGGAAGTTGATTTCAGGCCATAAATACTGGAGCTTTGCTTCTCTCTTACCTTGCAGAGCTGTTAGTTTTCACTTGGGCTCACCTGCTCTGAATTCTTTCCTCAAACAGTGAGCACTGCTGGTGTGTTAAATAGCTGTAAAATGTCACTTCACTCTGGGGTTGTGGTCTAGCAAAAATTAAATTGCAGACACAGTTAGACTTGTTTCTTTGCTTAATGTTGCCCAGTGAAGCTGTGGCTGCACCATCCCTGGGAGTGTCCAAGGCCAGGTTGGATGGGGCTTGGAGCAATCTGGTCTAGTGAAAGGTGTCCCTGCCCATGGCACAGGGTGGAATGACATCACAGAATTACAAAATATGCTGAGTTGGAAGGGACCCACAGTGATCATCAAGTTCAACCCTCAGCCCTGCCCAGGCCCATCCCCAGGAGTCACACCATGGGTCTTGAGCTCTGGCAGCCTTGGGGCTGTGCCCACTGCCTAGGGGAGCCTGTTCAGTGCCCACCACCCTCTGAGGGAAGAACCTTTTTCTAATGTCCAACCCAAACCTCCCCTGACACAACTCCAGGGCATTTCCTGGGTCTGTCCCTGGTCCCCACAGAGTAGAGATCAGTTGTCTGCCCCTTCTCTGCCCCTCCTGAGGAAGTTGGACCTGCAATGAGACCTCCCCTCAGACTCCTCTTCTCCATCTGAACACACCAAGTGCCCTCAGTGTCCTCACACAGCTTCCCCTCAGGGCCCTTCACCGTCTTCTTAAAGGAGCTTTAGTGTCCCTCCCAGCCCAACCAGTGTGTGATCCTGATCTGTGGTCCCTCCCAGGCGCAGGTGTTGGTGTGCAGAGCCCTGTCCAATGTGCTGCTGCTGCCCTGGCCCAACCTGCCCGAGGGGGAGCAGCAGTGGGCCGTGCGCTCCACCAACCATGCCAGCCTTGTCTCGGCCCTCACCAGGGAGTACCGGCAGCTCAAGGCTACAGCCATCCTGCCCCAGAGGAAAGTGCAGCTGGAGGACAGTGAGTACCATGTGTCTGGTGTGTATTGTCCTGACAGCTGCAGTGTGAGCTGCTGATGGGCATTGATAAGCTCATTTTCCAATATTATTGCTGAGAAACTGTTTAGCTTATGGGGAGGGTGGGAAAGGAGCAATTGGTATTTTCTATTTTTAGAGGGTTTTTGCTGTGTAAAGGGCACTTCCACCCCAGGTTGCTTGTAAACTCTTCCAAGTACTGTCTTCCCAGGCAAAGTGGGATTAAGTTGAAGATAAAACTTGAAATAGCAGGAATACCGAACAGTCTCATGCTGGGATGGGGTAGCAGTAAAAATTTTGACTGGAAACAGTGTTAATGAAGGTCATGGTTATAAAAACTGAAAAAGGATAATAAGAATTTCTTTGGGATTTGGGAAATAGTGTAGAGGGTTTATATATGTAGGAGGAGAGCCCTGAACTAATGGGGTACAGAAAAACTTCTGTGTTTTGGGACTGGTTTTGGACATATCTTTTGGGATTTTTTTTAGTTGAGGATCACTTTAAAAATTGTTTAGAAATATGCAATGTCATGTGTCACGTGTGAACTTCTTTTCTTACCTCTGAGTAATTTTGGCACATACAAGAAGTATCACTTCTCTTATTTTGCAGCCAAAGTGATCATCCATCAGACACTCAGCGTTCTGGAAGATATTGTAGAAAGTATCTCTGGAGAATCCACCAAGTCCCGCCAGATCTGTTATCAGTCGCTGCAAGAATCCGTGCAGGTCTCACTAGCCCTCTTCCCAGCTTTCATTCATCAGTCAGGTATAACCACAGGCCAGGTTTCATGCTGTGAGTAGCTCTCTGACGCCCTGATCACACCCAGAGCAGCAGCTCAGAGTCATGGTGGTGATTTTATGGAGAGTGCGTAAACTTGCTGTGCCTGGGTGTGCTGTTAGGCTGGACTGGGTGGGCTGGGCTGAGCCACAGCAGGAAAGGGAGATTTCTGCCAGCTGGAAGGATTGTCACAGAGGATGAAGATGATCTTGAGCACAAAAATAAGCTTTAAAATACCCTGTCTGGCTGTGTCTGCCATTTACATTCTCTCCAGAAGCTTGAAGACAAAAAGGAACAGATCTTGTCAGATTTGGGCAAATGATGTGGGTTTGGGGGATTGTCCCCCTGAAATGGAACTAGGACTGTCACTTGGGAAACTTCTGGCCAACAATTTATATTTTGTGTCACATCAGGGTGTTTGTCTCATGTTGAGCAAGGTGTTCCAGGAAAACTTTAGGAGATGGGTGGGATTTTCTCAGTGAAGCAGCTGTGGAAGAGGCAAGGAAATGCAGAGACAATCCAAGGCAGGCAAGCTGATGCTTGACTCCAGCGAGCTGTTGCCTTCAGAACAGGCTGGCAGCCTCATCAGTGGCTGTTTATTGGCTGTCAAAGGCTATATGATGGATGAGGAGTTGAGCAGCTCCAGCTTGCCGTGGTTATTCCATCTTGGGACTGAAGAGTTAGCTGGATGCTGATCAATTCATAACCACATGCACAAAGATGACTTCTGAAGCTGAAGGACCTTTTCAGTTTCTGCCAAATAGAAGAGCTGGATTCTGTCTCCTCTACCCTGAGCTGTGTGGATGTTCTGGATTTCCTGGTGTTTCCTGTTAATCCTGCACAGCCAGTGAGTGATTGGAGACAGGCCCAGAGCATCCCCTGAGCTCTGTCCAAGCAGTTTGTGCAGGCAGAACACACGAAGGACCTTGCTGTCAGTGTTGTGTTTGTTCTGAGTTGCTTGGTGCTGCCTGTACCTGTCATCCCTGGCAGGTTTTGGAAGTGGATGAACAATTTCTAAGCCCTGCAGTGCTGTTGGTGTCAGTTCCTAAGACAACCCTGCTGGTAAATTCCCAAGAGTAAATGAGATTCTCTGAACAGGAGGAGCAAACTTAAGACATACGTAAAAGACTTAAACATAGAAGACTTATTGATGCCATCAAATGTTCCCTTAACGTGTTCTTTTTGCTTTCCTGTTCTTGTCTTAGACGTGACAGATGAGATGCTGAGCTTCTTCCTCACCCTTTTCCAAGGTCTGAGGGTGCAGATGGGAGTGCCTTTCACTGAACAGATCATACAGACCTTCCTGAACATGTTCACCAGGTATTGTCCAACACTGATCACTTCTTTCTTACCTCTCAGGATGATTTATCTTCATAAGCTGCTCACACACATTCCTTGTCCTTCAAGAATGTGCTGTTTCCGACCTATGTGTCCCGACTTCTGTCATGTCCCAGGACTAAGTCTGAGGAAAACACTTCAAGTCTGAAGTGACCCAGCACATGCACATTAATTGCCATTAATTGCCATTGTGCAATTCCAGTTCTCTCATGGACTTTGTGGCAGTGTGAGATGTTGAACTGGAGTCTTACATTCCCTGTTAGCTCCTGCCCAAGATCTGAGGGTGTCCCATCACTCATCTTTTATTGGGGTTGGGGTTTGTTCATCCTCAGTCATAACCTACTTACTTTCTTTGGCTTAATTACTTGGGCTGTATTAACTGAGAAGATTCAGAGGCATTGTCTGTTTTTCAGTAAATCAGGTGAGCACACAGATCTCTGGGAAGGCTCCTAATGACTGTTTTTGCCCCAGGGAGCAGCTGGCAGAGAGCATCCTCCACGAGGGCAGCACCGGCTGCCGGGTGGTGGAGAAGTTCTTGAAGATACTGCAAGTGGTGGTGCAAGAGCCAGGCCAAGTGTTCAAGCCTTTTCTGCCCAGTGTCATCTCACTGTGCATGGAGCAGGTGTATCCCATCATTGCAGAGGTAGGGCTGCCTCACAGGAGACAGAAGGGGGAATGGGAAGGGAAGGCATTGCTGAGGAGTGTGAACAATGAAGCTTTGGCTTTCCAAGAGCTGTTAATGTCAGTGCCTGTGGAGGGCAATTGGGTGAGTAGTCAATGGGAATTAGAAGCTGTGTGGGTGGAGGATTTTGTCAGGAATTGTCAAGAGAGGTTAAAGTTACAGAGGTGGTCAAAGCAGGAGATAAAACGCAGTGATGTGTTCTTAGCATGATCCTACAGCTGCTGAGTTTGGTGCTTCCTTAGGAGAAATGCTTTGGTGCTCCAGTGCCTTGGTTGTCAAGCACTGCTCCGGGTGTGGATCTTCTGGCAGAGGGATCCAGGGGATGACTGGGATTTCAGCATAGGAGCCTGCTTTGAATTCAGTTCCCCTCTCCTCCCAGCGCTCGTCTCCTGATGTGAAAGCAGAGCTGTTTGAGCTGCTTTTCCGGGTCCTGCACCACAATTGGCGGTACTTCTTCAAATCCAGTGTGCTGGCCACTGTCCAGAGGGGAGTGGCAGAGGAGCAGATGGAGAATGAAGCCCAGTTCAGTGCCATCATGCAGGTAACTCACCTATTCCTACCATTAGCCAGAACTCTTCCTGCAGTAGAGCACATACTACCTGTGGCAGTGTATTAAACATGGAATCATGGAATCCTTTAGGTTGGAAAAGTGCTCTGAGATCAAGTCCAGCCACTCTCCCAGCACTGCAAAGGCCACCCCTAGCCCATGTCCTCAAGCGTCATATCTACATGACTTGTAAAGTTCTCCAGGAATGGGGACTTCATCACTGCCCTGGGCAGCTGTGCCAGAGCTGGAGAGCCCTTTTTTGTGAAGAAGTTTTCCCAGTATCCAACCTAAACCTCCCCTGGCACAATCTTTGGCTATTTTCCCTTGTCCTGTCCCTGTTTCCTGGGAGCAGAGCCTGACTGCCACCTGGATCCCTCCTCCTTTTAGGGAGTTGTAGACCTGTAGCTGTGTAACTCTTCCAAACTCACCTGGATGTCCCATACTGGGAGATACTTACGTAATAATCTCCGTATTAACTTCAGTCTGGTTCACAATACTGAACAATTGTTTTACTACACAGCTAATGTTGGTTTGATACAAAACCCTTATTTAATGTTCTGTAAGTGTTCTCCACACAGACAGTGGTTTGTGTGAAGGATATTAATACTTTGTGTGCTTGTTTCCACCTGAGATCTGAGGGCAGAACGGGCTCAGTCTCAAAGGGACTTGGGCCATTTTTATCTATGTGGCAATAAATGGCTGGTTAGGGGGAATAAACTCTACTTTTATGATGCTTTGAAGAGGAACTGTTAAAATTCTGCTGCCTGTCTCTGTACGGAGCTGACCTCATCTGCCTACATCACCTGTAGGGTGTTTTGGAGGTGTTTAGGGTGTAAAAGATGTTTTATCACAGATTGTGCAGCCCTGCCAGCATCCAGCAAGTTTTGTTTCTGGACTCTTTACAGCTTCTGCCATACCCAGCTTGTCTCTCAGGTCCCATCTCTGATATTTATTTTTTTTTGTTGAGGGCAGTGACATCTACCAGTCACCTTGGTCTTTTGACTGGGACTGGGGACCCGGCCTGTGCATGTGTCCTGCTTTATTCACCTTTGGTAGAATCCCTGTGAAACAACCCACTCCTTCAGGAGCAGCCTGCCTGCTGAAGGAGCTGGGCTCAGCATCCCTGTCCCTCTCAGTACCAGCTTGGCCTGCCTGTTCCCCATGAACCCATCTTAGCAGCTGCTCTGCAGGGATATGACCATGTTGCCACTAAAATATCTTCATTCCCATTGATCTGGGGAATCTTGACTTGAACAACTGCCTGTGTTATTTTGCTGTACTGAGGCTCCCAGGGGTTTGTTCTGGTGTCAGGGTGAAAATGATGTTGTTATGCCTGGCAGATATGATGTTTGTTGTAATATCAATCCCCTTCCTTCAACTCTACTTTGTTCCCAGGCCTTTGGCCAGTCCTTCCTCCAGCCTGACATTCACCTGTTCAAGCAAAACCTCTTCTACTTGGAAACACTGAACACAAAGCAGAAGCTATACCACAAGGTGGGTCCCACCTGATCTCTGCTCTCTGTGTATGGAAATAGGTGGCTGCTGTTCTGGGACTTGTTTTAAACTGCTCAGAAACTGCAGGTCAGGATTTGATGGCTTTCACACCACAGCCTTTGGGTGGTTCGCGTGCTCTGGATGGTCAGAGTAGTGGTACCACCTCCCTGATACTGTGCCAGGAGCACAGGAGGGATCCCAGCTCCAGTCAAAGCAAAGCCTTGATGTGTTTCTGCCTGTGACACTGAGAGAAAAAAGAGAACACACAGTGACAGTGTGGGGTGGTAGGAATTGGGATCATCAGTGGGATAGTGGACAAGTCGCCTCCAACTGTCCTATCTGGGACAGGGTATCCAACACCCACAGGTCACTGGCAGGTGGGTGTCTCCATCACTGCCAGGCAGGACCATCCTCCAGCCCCCCTAATCCAGCCCTGTTCACTGCTGTCATGCAGGATTATAGCTGGAATCCAGGGAATCTAGTTAGCCTCTGAAAGGCAGAGAGCTTTCAATGTTCCATCTGTGGTCACAGCTGAAGGACAGCCCTTCATGATCACAGGTGCCTGGCCAGATTCCCTGACTCTGGGGCACACTGTGCAGGAATACAGCTGGTTGGAGCTGGAACAGGATGTGATGCTGGTGGCTTTCAAAGTGCTTGAAACTTGAGTCAGAGCGTAGAATGGTGGAATGGTTTGGGTTGGAAGGGACCTTAAAGACTATACAGTTCCACCCCCTGCCATGGGCAGGGACACCTTCCACTAGTCCAGGTTGCTCCAAGCCCTGTCCAACCTGGCCTTGGACACTTCTAGGGATGGGGCAGCCACAGCTTCTCTAGCAAACCTGTGCCAGGGCCTGCCCACCCTCACAGGGAAGGATTCCCTCCCAATATCCCATCTAACCCGGCACTCTGACAGTGGGAAGCCATTCCCCCTTGTCCTGTCCCTCCAGGCCTGCGTCCCAAGTCCCTCTCCAGCTCTCTTGGAGCCCCTTTAGGCACTGGAAAGGGCTTTCAAGCCCCAAAGTATGAGGTAAGTGTGGCCAAATGAAATGTTAACTTCAAAGCTGATACTAATTTGCCATATTTTAGCCATTTTTGATCTGGCTTGGCTTGGAAAATAACCTCAGTGCTCACAGGAGTTTACAGACCCCCACAGGTGCAGCTGTGCCTGGTCTGCCCTTGCTGGATTTGGTCTTTTGGCTGCTCTGGTCCCTCCTGTGGGAGCAGTGAAATCTCCTCACCATGTGCCTCTCTCCCTGTGCAGAAGATCTTCCGGACAACGATGCTGTTCCAGTTTGTGAACGTGCTACTCCAGGTGCTGGTGCACAAGTCCCATGACCTGCTGCAGGAGGAAATTGGCATTGCCACCTACAACATGGCCTCGGTGGACTTTGACGGCTTCTACTCTGCCTTCCTGCCTGAGTTCCTGGCCAGCTGTGATGGGGTGGACTCCAACCAGAAGAACGTGCTGGGAAGGAATTTCAAAATGGACAGGGTAAGAAGGGGAATACTGCTATTCCCAAGAGGCATAGTTTTTCCCCCAGAACATGCTGGCAGGCAGCCAGGAGCATCTCTGGGCAGTTTTTCCAGGCAGTATCTTTTGTTCCAAACGTTTCCACACTCAGCAATCCCCAGCCAAGGATTTCTCGCTGTAGGTAGCAGAAGTGCAATGTCATCTCTCAGACTGCTGGATGCTGTGGGAGTTAGGGAATGTTTCCTGGAGAAAGTTTTCCTAGGGGTAGATTGATGTCTTCCAGAGTGGGACGCTCAGGTCCTTGCCAAAATCTTGCTTCAGCTGCTGGCCAGATATTTGAGGGTTACAGTAGGTACAACAGCAGAGTAGCTGCAATGGCTCACAAGTCCTTGAAATCCCTTGTGTATGCCAATCAAATGGGGGGTCTGTAACCTCCCTTTGGAATATCATGGCAGACCAGCAGGTTGTGGCTTCCATCTGCTGAGGCTTGTCCATGGAGTGATTCCTGTCGTGAGGGACATAATGGGGATTTAAGATGAAGGGTAGGAAAGGAGCCTTGGGAGAATAACTGGGCTCTAGAAGGCAATTGTGCTTCAGGAAAATCAGCCCTTGGTAGGGAGTATGTGGCACCCAGGAGCAGAAAGGCAGTGAGGAATTACAGCTGGAAGACCTGGGGGTGTTCAGCCTGGAGAAGAGAAGGCTCTGGGGAGTCCTTAAAACCTGTTCCAGTGCCTAAAGGGGCTCCAAGAGAGCTGGAGAGGGACTTGGGATGAGGGCCTGGAGGGACAGGACAAGGGGAAATGGCTTCCCACTGCCAGAGGGCAAGTTAGATTGGATATTGGGAGGGAATCCTTCCCTGTGAGGGTGGGCAGGCCCTGGCACAGGTTTGCTAGAGTAACTGTGGCTGCCCCATCCCTGGAAGTGTTCACTGGTCTTGTGGAAGGTGTCCCTGCCCATGGCAGGGGGTGGAACTGGATGGTCTTTAAGGTCCCTTCCAACCCAAACCAGTCTGTGGTTCTGACCATACCTGTTGAGCCTGAGTGCATGCTGAGAAGTCAGTGCTGGAAAGGAAGCCTGGATCTCTGTAGTCAGCTCTGCATGGAGCAGCTCTGGAGCCATCTCTGCTCCCCTGTACATGGGCTGCAGAAGCTGGAGATGCCTGGGCTCAGACTCCAGAAGAATGGATGTGTGAACACACACCTAGGTGTTTGGTCCTCCCAGTCCCTTTCTGTTCTCCCTGTTCGTGTTACTCTGCTGTACCAGGTGCTGTTTGATCTCTTCCAGGACCTGCCCTCATTCACGCAGAACGTGCACAGGCTGGTGAATGACCTGCGCTACTACAGACTCTGCAATGACAGTTTGCCCCCTGGAACTGTGAAGTTATAGTTGCTGCACTGGACTCCTCTTCCACCACTGTAGGGAACGGATCCATGTTTCAGTTTGCCACCACCCCCTCTACTCCCAGAATTTGTCAGTGCTGCAGGACACAGGGTCCTGCCCATGGCCACATCCTTGATTCACTCACCACACTTCCTTTTAGATCTCCTTTCCCAACCCACAGGCCCACAGCAGGAGTCAGCAGGATGTGTCTTAACGCCCACCCGTGGGGCATCCCAATTGTTGGAAAACCCTTTCCCTGGGCTTTCCTTCTGCTATAACGTAGCACTTTGTTGTGTCCGGAGATTTCTGTGGAGTTGTCTTGAGAGATCATGTCCGTATCAAACATGAGGCAGAAGCGCCAAAGACTAACTTCAGACATTCATACCTTCGTGTCATTCCACCTCCCTGCCCTGCCCAGCTCTCAGAGGAGGAGTCTCCTGATGTTGGGACTGGTTTGGCACTTCTGTCACTCCCTTTGTTTTTAAATTGCCTTGAAAACCTCCCCGATGTTTGCGGGGATTAGAGACTTTTTTGGGGTTTTTTTAAACGTTTTCTCATCATTCCATTGTGATACTAAAACGACATGCTTAATGGGAATAAAGTGCTTACTTTGTTGTTTTAAGTACTTGGGACTGGGTTAGTTTCCCTCTAGGCCTGATAATGAACATGCTTTGTGATGTAGGCAGTGATCCACAGCCTTTCCTAGGATCAGGAGCAAAGAGTAGCATCCTGTCCAGGCTCCCAACAAGTTCAGCAGCTCTTGAAAGGTGCAGATTAATGGTGGCTTCTTCCTCCTCTCTCCATCACAGAATTCCAGAATGGTTTGGGTTGAAAATATCACCTGCCCCAGAGCACAGAGAGGGATTGAGTGCCACTGTCTCCACATGAAACTTGGAGTCCTTGTTTTTGCACTGCTCATTCAGTGTATGAAAAGGTGGTGCAGAGTACAAGTCTTTCCCTCCTCCTGAGCTGCTCCTGGTCACTCACAAGCAGCTCTGCCCTGCTCCAAGCTGCTGTGGGGTTCTCCACCAATTCTCTAGCTCTGGGCTCCCTTCGGAGCTGGGCTGAGGTTGATTTCATCCTGGCATGGCCCTTCAGGCTGTTGCTGCTTCTGCTTGCAAAACATTGTGTTGACAGAGGGTGAAAATACAAGTTTTTCTCTTGGTCAGTGGCAGCAGGTGGCCAAAGCCAAGGCTCCAACCTGTCAGCCCTTGTCCTAAAACCTCTTTCCCTTTTTTCACCTATGTGTCCCATCACACTTGGCCCTGCAGATCCTGGAGAGGGACCTTTCCTGACACTCAGCCCCCTGTTTGGATGCAAAAAGTCTCCTTTCAACAGCCTGTTCATCAATCCATTTGCCCATGGGAAACCTCATGGGGTGTTTTTTGCCACTGTGCTGAGCACAGCGAGGCCCCAGAGCCCGTGTCCCCTCCTGGGCTCTGGCAGGGGTTCTGCACCCCCCACCTTCAGCTTAGGGAGACAGGGAGGAAAACATGGAGTTGAGAGTCAAGCCTACCCGTTGCAGGTTGTTAGTTGCCGTGTGTGCATCCATGTTACTCTTTGGTCCTTCAAATTATCGTGGATTTCGGAAGCAGGCTTGAAGCAAAATGGGTTTTCCATTAACTTTTCAAGCTGCTCTCCCATGATGTGTCCCTGGAGGTTGGGAGGCTTGAGAAGATCAATAAAAAGTACACCCCTTTCCCAATCTCCACTACATATCCAGGGCAACTCCATGTCCCATAGCGTGGGGACGCTGGCCTGGGTGTTCCCCACTGTGGCTCTTCCACGGGGGGCTCCTTGTGCCCCAGCTCAGACTGGCATGGGTTAACCCGGGCTTTCCTTGCCTGGACATCGGGGGCAAAGCACGAGGCAGGTCTGGTTCTTGGCAGGGTCTGGGTCTTCCCAGAATGGGTTTAGGCTCTACTCCCACCGTGGCAGGGCTTGAGATTCCAAACCGGGATGCTCTGGACTGGGGAGGTGCCCGGGACTGGGATGCTCCAGACCTGTGCCGGGGTACCCCGTGCTGGGATGCTCCAGACCGGGAGGATGCTCCGTCCCGGGATATCCCGTGCAAGCGCGGCGGCCGCCCGTCCCCGGCAGCTGCTTTAAGGGGTGGGACGGAAGCCTGACCCGTCCCTGGTCTCGGCCGTGCCCTTAAAGCCCGAGCGGGCCGGCCGAGCCCTGTCCACGGCCGGTCCGAGCGCCGATCCTGCCATGGGCTCCCTGGGGCGCCGCCTGGCCCGGAGCCTGCCCGGGCCCCGCTGCTACGGCTCCGGTGAGACACGGCCCCGGCCTGTCCTGTCCCCATCCTCATCCTGTCCTGGGCACTCAGTCCCTATCCCTGTCCTGCCCTGCGCACCCGATTCCGTCCCTGGGGACCCAGTTCCCCTCCCTGTCATGCCCTGGAGACTGGGTCCCTCTCCTGTTTTAGAGGACCCTGTTCCCATCCTCATTCTGCCCTGGGGATCCAGTTTCTGTCCATCTCCTGCCTCTGGTGACCTGGTCCCCATCCTTCCCCTGACCTAGAGAATCTGTCCCAGTCCCTATATGGCCTTCAGTCTCTTCCCTGCCCCTGGCGATCCCGTCCCGCCTACCCATCCCTTTCCTCTTCCCAGTGTGTCCTGTCCCCCTCCTGCCCCCGGTGTCCCATCCCTTCCCGATGCCCCCGATCCCTCCATCCTGTCCGGGTGGCCCTTCACGGGGTCCTTCACTCCTCTGTGCTGTGAGTCAGTGCCAGGCGCTCCTGCCCCTCCATGAGTGCAGCGCTGGGCAGAGGTTGGAGCTGCTGCTCCCCGAGGGCTCTGAGCGGTTTGGTGTCCCCAGGGCTGTGATGAGGGGGACCCTGTGCTGTCCTGGGCAGGACGGGCCAAGATCCTGGCAAAGCAGGATGTCCAGCAATGTCCGTGGAAGGGGTTGAACTTACGGGGTAGCTTATTTCACTCTGCCCCCACCAGCATCGAGGCTACCCAGCCCTGCAGCCCAGGATGGAAACCCAAATGCTGGGGCTGATGGCTTGGCGCCCTCTCTCCCTCTCCTTTCTTCTCCTTCCTGTCCCCTGTGTTCCTTCAGCGGACAGGATGCGCTGTCCCTTGGGGGACTTGTGTCCCCTCCTGCAGCGCAGCTGTGGCAGGGCCCACGGTGGAGTAGACCCTGCTGTCCCACAGAGCTGCGGGCAATGGCCATGCCAGACCCTGCCGTCTCACGGTGCCGTGGGGGACAGTGACACGGGACCCTGCTGAGCCACAGGTGACAGACCCTGCCGTCCCACGGTGCTCGAATTTGCTCTCCACGAGTGGAGGGCTGTGACCAGGGGGACCGGGCAGGGGGAAGGACCAGGGGCCGAGCAGGAAACGGGTGGTACCCGCAGCCCCGGCCCCAGGACACGGCAGTGCAGAGACATCAGCCCTGGGCCAAAGGGTGTTTCCTGCCCATGGCCACATCCCCGACACCTATCAGGTCTTTGTGGCACGTCCCTTGGGACCCTGCTGGTACCCCCTCGGCCTGAGAGGCACAGCTCGGACAGAGAACACGCCCCGGCATGGGCTGGGGACAGGGATGGAGACAGGTTCCCATTGCCGCGGGGGCATCTTGGGGTCCTGCTGCCACAACCTGTGTTGCTGTGCCGTGCACGGTGTGGACCCATGTCCCGCGGAGGTGACGCTGCCCCTCGGTCCCCGCGCAGCCCCCCCGGAGCTGCAGGAGAAGACGCTGGTTCTGGCCAAGCCGGACGCGGTTCAGCGGCGGCTCGTGGGGAACATCATCCAGCGCTTCGAGCGCCGTGGCTTCAAACTGGTGGCTATGAAGCTGCTCCAGGTACCCGTTCCTGCAGGGAATGCCGCTCCAAGGGCGGGTGGGGGATGCCGGGTCGGGGGTGTCGCCGGTGGGGCTCGTGGACAGGCACTACCAGGAGCTGCGGCACAAGCCCTTCTACCCCGCGCTCGTCGCCTACATGACCTCGGGGCCGGTGGTGGCCATGGTGAGGGGCCGCGCCGGGGGGCTCGAGGGTCCTGGGGCACTCGGGGGGCTCAGCTGTCCCTGTCCTGCAGGTGTGGGAGGGTTACAACGTGGTCAGGTGTACGCAGGCCATGGTTGGGGACACGGACTCTGCGGGGACCATCCAGGGGGATCTCAGTGTGCACATCAGCAGGTAGGGGCAGGGGGGATGACGATGGGTCCCCACAGCCGTGGCACTGTCCCTACCCCTGTCGCCTCACAGGAACGTGGTCCATGCCAGTGACTCCGTGGAGACGGCCCAGAGGGAGATCGGCTTCTGGTTCCAGCGGGCTGAGCTGGTGGACTGGGAGAGGAGAGACCGGGACTACACCTACAGGCCCTAGGGATGGACCCCCGGCATGGGGGGGGACCCCCCACACCCCAAATAAACCCAATAAACCTCAGTGCCTTTAGCCCTGACTCCAGTTTTGTCCCTCAGATGTCACCAGCAAGTGCTGGGCAGTGCTGTGGGGCACTGGGGTGGTACTGGGAAGCCCTGGGAGGCACAGATATGTTCTGGGACAGTACTGGGAAGCACTGGGACGTCACTGTAAAGTGCTGGACTGTTCCTGGGTAGTACTGAGGTGGTCCTGGGAACACTGGGATGTCCCTGTAGAGGCACTGAGAAGCTCTGGGAGGAACTGGAAGGTCCCCAGGAGTAGTGGGGTGGTCCTGGGAAACTCTGTGAGGTACTGCAGTGTCCCCAGAGGGCACAGGGTTGATACTGGGAAGTTTAGGGAGCCACTGGGATGTCACTGGGAGACTGGGATGATTCTGGGAAGCTCTGGGATGCATTGGGGTAACACCGGAGGGCAATGGGGTCTTACAGGAAAGCTCTGGGAGGCACTGGGCTGTCCCTATTGGGCACTGGAGTGTTACTGGAAGGCTCTGGGAGGCACTGGAGTGCACTGGGAGGCTCTGTGAAGCACTGGAGTGTACCTGAGGGGCTGCAGGAACCTCTGCAGGTCAGTGGGAGAGACTGGGGCGGGGGATCTGGGCTGCCAAGGAACACTGGGACACCACTGGGCGGCACTGGGACAGCGCTGGGAT
>VXBX01008405.1:2101-13349 GCA_013400415.1 Scytalopus superciliaris | reverse complement strand
CCCGGCGCTATTGGAATCGGGGATCGGGCATTTCAGGGCCCCGCACCGCGGGAATTTGGTGCGAGGAGTTCCCCCCCCCCCAAGCCGTGAGGGGTCCTGCGGGCTCCAGGCTGCCCTGCTGGGATCCCCCTGGATGGGGTTGGGGAGCAGGGGCGATCCCGCTGCCAAGGGAAAGGGCTCTGCCACTCCCATCCCGTGCCCGCGGCTCCGGCTGGATTCATGCCGCGATATTCCCGTGCTCAGCTGCTTCTCCCCGTTAGCACTGCCGTGGGTACCGGATGGCACTGCAGCCCAGACGGGTCGGGCCCGTTCCGTGCCCAGCTGGAGCGCCTTTCCCGGCCTCATTCCAGAGGGAGGGACAGGAGGCACCCGGGGCTGCCCCATCCCGCCCCACGGATGTGCCTGCGCTCTCCAAAGGCACCATTCCCAACGCCTCTTCTTCCTCCTGGTGCTTCATTCCCTCTGTTCTCCTCCCTCTCCATCCCTCACCATCCCCGCTGTCGGGAAAAGCCGGGCCTTGGCATTCCAGGCTGTGGGAGGAGGAGCTTGGACACCCCCGGAGCAGATTTTGGGGGGGGTGTGTGAAGGGCACGGGGTGGGTACCAAACCCTCCCCAGCCTGGCAATGCCCCCTCAGAGCGCCCGGGCGGCCGTGGCCACGCGGTTTAATTAACTCACAATTAACACTAACCCTTCCCACTCCGTCACAGGTCTCGGCTCGGCTGGCAGGGCTGTAATTAACACGCCAGTGGTTTTTCTTTCCCCACCTTCCTCCTCCTCTTCCTCCTCCTCCTCCCCCCGCCCTCCCCACACCCCAGGGGTGTCCTCAGGGATATCAGCCATCCCACCCTTCCCAAGGCCGTGGATTCCCATGCTGGGAAACTTCGAGCCGGTGTCAGCCCAACCCCTCATTAAGTGCCACGTCCCCGCTCGAGTAATTAATTACTCCTATTTATAACGAGCCTTCGCCCCTGCCCTTGACAGAACCCCGGCTGCTGACACAGAGCAGCAGCTATTTTTACCCCTCTCCCCTGGAGATATTCCTCTCCCAGTTCCAGTGGTTGGGATTTAAAGGAGCTCTGATGCTCCTGCCACCCCCTTTTCGAGGTCCTGGAGGGCTGAGCAGCACCGTCCTCAGGACCAGGCTCTCTGTGGATCCCCCTGGAACGGGGACATGGCCAGGCAGGAGATGTCCCGTGCTGGAATTGCCAACCCAGCAGGATTTCTGGAGCCCCACAAGGACATTGAGCTATTGATGTCACCAAAAGATATGGAAAGGTGGGATACAGGGACTGTCCTGTGGTTCTGGAGCCCCCTCTGTGGATCCCCCTGGAACGGGGACATGGCCAGGCAGGAGATGTCCCGTGCTGGAATTGCCAACCCAGCAGGATTTCTGGAGCCCCACAAGGACATTGAGCTATTGATGGCACCAAGAGATGGGAAAAGTGGGATGTCCTGTGGTGGGAGCAGCTCTGTGGATTCTTCCCAAGGATGTCCCTTGCTGGAAGCTGAGGCTGGACAGACCCAAAGGAAGATCCCCTTTGGGGAGGAGCCGTGTCCCAATGAGTCCCGGTTGCTGCAAACAGACCTTTTTCCCGGGATATCTCCCACGTCCATGCTCTCCGTGAGCCCACGGGGGTCAGGGGGGTGGAGCACGCCCTCCTTCCCAAGGCCACCCGTGTCAGCAGCTCCCACTTCCTGCTAAAAACACAACCTGGCCTTGGCTTTCAGGGCGGTTATTTCGGATTCCAAGAGGAAACGCTGCTCTGAATTCCTCATTAACACCTCTCCCTGCGCTTTCCCACGGCAGGCTGAGGGAGAGGAGCAGCCCTTCTGGGGGGGCCAAAGTGCTCCCGGAGGGCTCAGGACTTCGGACACCCTGGAGTCAAACTGGGAAATGCCTCTCTGTCCATCTCCAAGTGCAGGGATGGAAGGGAAAATGATTCAGCTTTTCTTGGAATGTGACTCCGGTGAGGGAAAATCTGAGAGGGGCAGGGAGAGCCTCCAGCATCCCATGGGATGGTGCTTTGCCTCCTGCCGGGACAGCAGGTCCTGGCTGGGATCCAGACCTTCCTTAATGCACCTCTGCTGTATTTATAGCTCCATAATATGCATTATGGTGTGATATTCCTTATCCTCCCAGCGCTGCTGGGTCTTCCACCCTCCGGATCTGCCACATCCCCGCGCGTGGGGACACCGGGACGTGCTCAGCTCGAGTGGCCAGGGTTTATTTTTAATTCTAAGCACTAATGGGTGGTGGCTGTGCCCCCGTGGCGGGCTCCTGCTGCCGGGTCACCCCGGGCAGGCACGGAACGTCCCCGCCCTCCATCCCGGGGCCGCTCCGGAGAGGCGGCAGAGCCCGGGCATGAATCATTCCCACGGCACGTCGAGCCATCTGGATGGGATCGGCCCTTCTGCCACACCACGGAGGATTGTTAACACAAAGCATATGCTTTGTTTGAAATTAATAATAATTTTAGGCTCTCACCAGCTGCTGGTAATTGGCTCCCCTTTCGCAGAGATAACTGAGAGCAGCAGGGTGGAAATTCCGCTGCTTCCCGGCTCCTTCTCTAATGAGATGAGTCCTCGGGAAAGGTGGTTGTTCCGCAGGGGGCAGAGGGAGCGAATCCATCCTGGGAACCCACCTGGATGGGGGAAGGCAGGTTTTAGCAGCCTTTGAAATCCTGGAATTGTTTGGGTAGGGAGGGACCTTGAAGCTCATCCAATCCCACCCCTGCCCTGGGCAGGGACACCTCCCACTATCCCAGGTTGCTCCAGCCTGGCCTTGGATATTCCAGGGATGGGGCAGCCACAGCTTCTCTGGGAAATCCATTCCCCACCCTGCCAGGGAGGAATTCCTTCCCACTATCCCTCTGGCAGTGGGAAGCCATTCCCCTTTGTCCTGGCACTCCAGACCTCCTTCCCAGCAAACTCCCAGTGGCCAGGGCTGTTCCTCCAGCCCCTGCAGAGGGGTGGGAGAATAAAACCATGGAATCATGGAATGGGTTGGGTTGGAAGGGACCTTAAAGCGTCAGGGGCACCTCCCACTAGCCCAGGTTGCTCCAGGCCCCGTCCAACCTGGCCTTGGGCACTGCCAGGGATGAGACACCCTCTCTGGGAAGCCTGTCCTGGTGTCCCAGCATCCTGCAGAATCCCCCTCATTCCCAGCAGGAGCAGATCAGCTTCTCTCCATCCCTGCATCCCCCAGGGTGGGAATTTTGCTGCTGTGTGATGTCCACCTTGGAGCAGCAACTCTGGGGTGGGTTTTCTCCCCCCCAGAAGCTGGAACTATAAATATTCCCAGCCATTTGTATGGATGGAGAGCAGAGGGAGGGCGAGGGACTCTGTTCCAGGCTGGAATCAGCCCGGGAATGTGCTCCCAGCATGAGGAGGCTTGGAGATGCTCCAGGCTGGCCGAGGCCCCTGGAATCAATGCTGGTGGCTCTGAGGGGACCCAGCTCCTCACCCCAGAGCCGAGCCATGGGCAGCAGAGGCCACGGGATCAATGAGGGATGAAGGAATTACGGCTGTGGACACGCGGCTTTTACAGCTTCCTTCCCCGGCAGAGTCAGGCTTTATGGACTCCTGGTAATTGCCAATTAATTTGGCTGCAGCCGAGGGCAGGAAGGCAGCCCAGCTGCTTTGGGGCACCCACGAAGTGGGAAAGCAGAGGATGTTTTCATCCTCTGTTTTCCCAGACAGTCAGGAATGATGCGATTCCCAGTAAGAACCACTCGGGAATACCTCAAGCCACCGAAAGGGAAAGGATGGAGGCAGGAGCTGCCCGGCCCTGCCCTCTGCCACCTCCCTGCTCCTCATCCCGCTCCTCACCATCACCTTCATTCCTCCCCCAGCCCCAGAAGCCTTCCAGGAGCTCCAGAGCTCCAGGACCGAGACAGGCAGAGAGAATCCAGACCTTCCCAATTAGCCAATTCTTTTTCCTGAATGAAGGGCCCTGCCTGTCCCTGCTCCGGGGCCGTGATTGACATCAATCCCGCGGCTGATTAGGGGCTTGTCATTTAGCACCTCTAATTCCTGCCCCCTAATGGCATTAGGGGCTCCTTGGCGAGGCTCTAATGCGGTTTGCAGCTCTCCCTGGCGCCTGGATGGGCGCGGGGCGGGAGCTGCTGAGCCGGCGCATCCCTAATCCGAGGAGACAGTGACGGGCAAACGAGCTGCCCTGGCAGGGTGTGCGGGGCGGGCAGGAGAACCGGCCCCGCTGTGCCCGGCCCCGGGGGCAGCACCTCCCGGGCACGGGCAGCGCTCCTGGCCGGCTTGTTCAGCTCCTTAATTCCCCATCCTCTCCATCCTGGAGGTGGCTGACCCCCTTTTTCCATGCCCTGCCACTCCAAGCACAGCTTTCCCTTGGGATCTTCCGTTTTCTCCACAGGGCTGCATTCCCAGTCTGTGCCAATCCTTAATTCCCCATCCTCTCCACCCTGGAGGTGGCTGACCCCCTTTTTCCATGCCCTGCCACTCCAAGCACAGCTTTCCCTTGGGATCTTCCGTTTTCTCCACAGGGCTGCATTCCCCGTCTGTGCCAATCCTTAATTCCCCATCCTCTCCACCCTGGAGGTGGCTGACCCCCTTTTTCCATGCCCTGCCACTCCAAGCACAGCTTTCCCTTGGGATCTTCCCTGTTTTCTCCACAGGGCTGCCCCAGCTCTCTTTCCCCCATCCTTATTTCCCCATTCTGTCCATCATGGAGAAGCCCATACCCCTTTTCCATGCCCTGCCCCTCCAAGCCTTGCCAGCTCAGCCTTCCCTTGGGATCTTCCCTGATTATCTCCACAGGGCTGCATCCCCAGTCTGTGCCAATCCTTAATTCCCCATCCTCTCCACCCTGGAGGTGCCCACATCCCTCTTTCCTCTCCCTGCCCCTCCACTCCCTGCCAGCCCATCCTGCTCCATGCCCTTCTCCATCCTGGGATGCAGCTCTGCCTGCCCCCCCTGCTCCTGGAAGGAGGCTGGGAAGGCTCAGGGGCATTTGTGCCCCTCCAGGCTCTGAACAAATCCCTGTTTTGATGATCCCTGCTCCTAAATGATTTATAATCAGCATAATTCAATAACGACCAGAACTCCCAAATCAGATTAAACCTCTCCATTTGTCTGGGCCTTTGTGCTCCGACCTCTTCCCTCCCTCCCTGCCATTGATTTTTCCTTCCTGGCCCAGCCCCTCACTGAGCCCCTCCAAGGGTTTTTCCAGCTTTGCATCCTCCTTATTTGGACTGAATATTCCAGAATAAATTGCCTTTTCCACCCTAAGCCCCATCCACGTGGATTGGGACAGGCAGGGGATGCTATTCCAGCACCCAAACTCCCAGCACTCCACCCAGTCCGTGCTGCTCCCTCTCCAGTTTGGTTAGTGCCATTCCCAGCAATCCCTCACCATCCTGGCTGCCCCCTCCAAATCCCATTAGACCTGTGGGATTTGGAAGGGAAGCCTGGGAGGTCTTCCCATTTATTTTTATGATGCCATTCCCAACGATCCCACATCACCCTGGCTGCCTGCTTCCAATAGGATTAGGAAGTAAAATCCAGGAGCTCTTTCCATGTCTTTGGCTGATGAAGAGGAATGGAGGCACTGGAAGGAGCAGGGATGCAGCGGGAAGCCAGGCTGGAGGAGGTGAGGATTGTTTTAACACTGATTAATAATAAATAACCACCGTAACGAGCGTTAATTAATTAATAACAACACGTGCTCAAGCAATTGCACGGTCGTGCTGTCAGGAGTCCCCGTGGCTCCGGCTGGGAATGCTCCTGGCCGTGCCTGGAATCCCCTGGAGGTGGGAACCAGCCCGACCGCGGGCAGGGATGATCCCTTTGTGCCACAGGAACGGCTCCAGGGAAGGATGAGGAGCCCTGGGATAAGGAGCACCTCCCATCCCTTGGGCAATCCTGCTGCCTCCCAACCCCCTGCCCAGGGCGCAGCAAGACCTGCCTCGCTCCGTGTTTTTTCTTGGGAAAACCCGCTGGAGACTTGGTTTTTTTCCTTTATTTTTGAGCGCTTTTAGGGGTTTCCACACGGGGAGATCCCACCTGGAGCAGGGAATGGAGCCCAGTGCCACCTGCACGGGGCTGTGGGGACCCGTGTGTGTGTCCCGTCCCCTCCGATCCCGCCCGCGATGGCTCGATGGGTACGGGGCTTTAATCAGCGTATCGTATAAAAAGCACTTAATTTGCCTTATTAAAATCTGCACTTTGGATTTTCAGGATCCAGGAAATTAACTGAAGCACCTGAGCGTTTCTTTGATTGAGAGAGATTATAAATAATTCATGGTTTGCCTTTGCCTGACGGGATGGGATGGGGAGGGACCGGCGGCGGCTCCCGAGGTCCCTCCGGGCGGGCTCTGGGGTGGCTCGTGCAGGGCGGTGGGCACAGGCAGAGCCTGGCACGGCCCTGGGGGAGAGCTCTGTGCCAGGGAAAGGTGGAATTCCCTGGAGAACTGGGGGTGGTGCCGGGCTGAGGGGCTGGATGTGCCCAAGGAAGGGCCGTGAGGGGGTTGAGGTGGCTGGGAGGAGGAGGAAGACCCAAAGCAAGTGAGGCTGTGCCCAGCCACAAACTGGTCTGTACTGGGAGGAGCAGAGGCAGCCACGAAAATCTCCGTGACAATAAAGCCGAGTATTCCGTCCATAATTCAGAGGGGATGCAAAGTGGGTTTATAAAAGGAATTAAAAATAAAAACGCGGCTGAAACAGCAGGAATTTATGGCCCTGCTTGTGCTGAGGGAGGATGTGGCGGCACCTTTGGGTGGGCACAGTGCCCAGCCCTGCCATGGCACTGGTACATACTGGGAGCACTGGGGGCTGTGTGTGGCCATGGGGAAGTCTTGGGTGTGGGATGGGTAATCCCTGGGGATTTGAATTGTCCATCCTGAGGTGTGGGATGTGCATCCCTGGGGATTTGAATTGTCCATCCTGAGGTGTGGGATGTGCATCCCTGGGGATTTGAATTGCCCATCCTGAGGTGTGGGATGTGCATCCCTGGGGATTTGAATTGCCCATCCTGAGGTGTGGGATGTGCATCCCTGGGGATTTGAATTGCCCATCCTGAGGTGTGGGATGTGCATCCCTGGGGATTTGAATTGCCCATCCTGAGGTGTGGGATGTGCAATCCCTGGGGATTTGAATTGCCCATCCTGAGATGTGGGATGTGCATCCCTGGGGATGAGCATTCCCAGCCAGTCCAGGCTGAGCATCCCAGACTCTGGATGTGCAATCCCTGGGAATGTGCCTTGTCCATCCTGAAGGTGTGGGATGTGCATCCCTGGTGATTCGAATTGTCCATCCTGCGGTGTGGGATGTGCATCCCTGGGGATGAGCATTCCCAGCCAGCCCAGGCTGAGCATCCCAGACTCTGGATGTGCATCCCTGGGGGGTGTATGGGGCATCCGTGCCGCTGTTCCCGAGGTTTGAGCGGGCGAGGATTTGGCATCCGCGCCGCTGGGGCAGGTCCCGCACACGCTGCCCGTTCGGTGGGCTCGCACTGCCCTCCAGTGGGCGCTTCCCGACTCCAGCGCTTCCCACATGTGCCTCTGCCGCTGCCCAGATGTGCTCCTCCACTGCCCAGATGTGCCTCTGCCACCGCCCAGATGTGCCCGGCCGCTCCCCAGGGATGCGCTGGGCTGGGCGGGGGGGTCTCAGCTCAGTCGGGGCGATAGCTGGGGGGTCCTTTCCTCCTCTCCTCCCCACCTCGCTCACTGCAGATTCCTCTTCTTGGCGACCTTGAGGGCCACGTTGTCGTACTCGGTGTCCCCGAGCCACTCCTTGCCCTGGAGCAGGAAGGGCTGGCGCACCGGGACGACCCTCTTGGGCACGGCGTAATCGTCCCGCTGGGGGTTGTAGGGCTTGTCGTGCCCGGGGGGCTCCTCCGGGGCCGCCTGGAGCCTCCACGCCCCCCCCTTCCCCTCCTCGGGCTCGTCGTACACCGAGAGGGCGGAGAGACCCTCGGGCTCGTCGTAGATGTGCTCGGGCTTGGCTGGGCTGGGGCGGAGGGGGGGCTGCTGGGGACCCCCGCCCGCCTCCCGGCCGCTGCTGCAGAGGGGGTCGGGACCCCCCCGGCACAGGAAGGCTTTGGCGATGGTGTCAAAGGGGACGGCGTAGTCGGACTCGCCCGTGGCCGGAGCATCCTGCCTCCAGCTCTTCCCAGGCACCGGCGGCTTCCCCCGCGGCAGGGAATCGTGGGAATGATCGGCACCTCGGGAGGGCTGGAAGGCTCCCGGGGGGGGATCCCCAACCCCGGAGCAGCCGCCGGGGGGCATCGCCGAGGGGGGCTTGGCTTTGGGCGCCTTCCCCTCCCGGGCGGGCTCCGACGAGGGGGTTTTGGTGCCAGCGGGCTCCTCGTGCCCCTGCGCCCAGCTGGGCGTCCTGGCGTGGCAGAGGGGCCGGGGGGCTTCGTCTGCAGGGCCCCCCCGGCCCCGGTGCATGTCGATGGCCGACTCGATGGCCTGGAAGATCTCGTTGCCCTGCCTGGTGTCGAACTCGAAGTTGCCCTCGCCGGAGGTGCAGCGCCGGCCGGCCTCGAAGGAGAAGGTCACCTGGGGGATGGAGAGGATGAGTCCCCCTGTGTGCCAGCCTGCTCTTCCCTCATCCACACAGAGCCACAGCATCAATTATGTTGGAAAAGACCTCTGGCATCATCGAGTCCAACCTTTGACTCAACCAGCCCATGGCACTGAGTGCCACGTCCAGACTCCAGCCCCTTCCAGTGCCCAGTCACCCTTCCTGTAAAAGAACTTCTTCCTCATATCCACCCTAAACCTCCCATGGCACAGCTTAAGGCTGTGCCCTCTTGTCCTACCGCTGGGAGAAGAGACCAATACCCACCCACGACCTCCTGCCACAAGGGAGGCTACAGAACCTCCTTCCAGGGAGTCACAGAGAGTGACAAGGTGTCCCCTGAGCCCCCTCCCAGCTCCCTCCCAGGACTTGTGCTCCAGACCCTTCCCCACCTACCTTGTCCCTCCCGAAGCGCCTCAGGAATCGGTAGGGCCAACTGTAGAGGAGCTCCGAGGTCTGGAAGTGCCGCAGCTCCAGCGCCTCCTCCCCGGCCCGCAGGACGTACCTGCCCCGGAGCCGGCACCGCTGGGACGACGGGGTGGCCCTCACCGTCACCTCAAACTCCTGCTCCAAGCCGGCTGCAGGTGGGAAAACATCGGGATTGGCCCCCTGGGAGGGGCAGGGCGGCGTCTCCCACCCCCTGGAGGGGCAGTGTCCGGCCGATAAGGGGCCGGAGGGCTCCGGCCACGGGCGATAGAGCGGCAAAGGCAGCGAAGCCGGCCCTGCCAAACCGCAGCAGGAAGAGGCTGCTCGGGGGGGAGACTTCCCACCACTCAGCTCGGAGCTGCTGCCCTGCACGAGGACAGGGAAGCACAGGGAAGCACAGGGAAGCATGAGGAGGCACAAGGAAGCACAAGGAAGCAGGAGGAAGCACAAGGAAACATGAGGAAACATGAAGAAGCATAAGGAAGCACAGGGAAGCACAAGGAAGCATAAGGAAGCATAGGGAAGCGGGTGGAAGCACAAGAAAACACAGGAAGCACAAGGAAGCAGGAGGAAGCAGGAGGAAGCATGAGGAAGCACAAGGAAGCACAAGGAAGCACGAGGAAGCACAGGGAAGCATGAGGAAGCACAAGGAAACATGAGGAAGCACAGAGAAGCATGAGGAAGCACAGGGAAACACAAGGAAGCATAAGGAAGCACAGGGAAGCAGGTGGAAGCACAGAGAAGCATGAGGAAGCATGAAGAAGCATGAGGAAGCACAAGGAAACATGAGGAAGCATGAAGAAGCATGAGGAAGCACAGGGAAGCAGGAGGAAGCACAAGGAAGCACAGGGAAGCAGGTGGAAGCACAGAGAAGCATGAGGAAGCATGAAGAAGCATGTGGAAGCACAGGGAAGCAGGAGGAAGCACAAGGAAGCACAGGGAAGCAGGAGGAAGCACAGGGAAGCAGGAGGAAGCTCCCTGGCACGGGCACGAGGGGAGTGGGCTATGAGGTGGTGACCCCCCACTCAAGCAGACCCAGCCCCACTTCCCAGTGCCCACCTTTGCTCCGGGAGCTGTACAGGGAGTTTTCCTCCATGGAGAACTCTCCGTCGGCACCAAGGGAGCTCTGAGGGCCATCCCTGCCCGCTGGCTGCTCCTCCCTGCTCCTCTGCCCGGGAGACAGTGCTCAGTGAGAGAGGGCAGAGCCTAATTAAACTCTGTATTATATCAAATTTTAATGCAGCTCCATTGGCCAAACACCTTTGTGCAAGATTCCTGAAGAATGAATTCCGAGGGGGTAAAGATTTCAGCAAGGTGCCAAACCACCTGGGCTCAGAACAGGACAGGAACAGGGGCAGAGTATCTGATAGAGCCAACTCAGGAGCCTTGAAGTCGCTCCAAGGAGGGCAGAGAGGATGAGGATGAGGATGATGAGGTGTGGTTTTTTTAGGACCATCACTGACTCGGATTTGGGAGGCGAGGTGAGGGTGGGGTGATGGATTTTGGGAATGGGTGTAACGTCCAGATACTACGATGAGCTGTTACTATAAAAACTCCGTGCGTGCAATACGTTTTCTGCACCAGACACACCACAACCAAAGAGCTGCTTTCCACCTTTCTACGCTCAAAATTGCCCAGCCAATTATTCCTCCAGCTTCAGGCAAACAGCACCCCTTGGGATCCCCCCCAGGGCTCCCACCAGCCCCAGCCACCCCGCGGCATACCGGGAATGCCAGCTCGCACAGCCTCTGGATCCAGTCGGCCACCTCGGCGGCATCAGCAGCCAGGAGGAACCTCCTGTCCGTGGTCTCCAGCAGGAAGGGGACGGTGTCCTTGGGACAGGTGGCATCTCCTCCCGCCTCGGCCACGTGCACGCAGTCGCTGAGCCTCACCAGCCTCTTGCTCCCGTCGGCTTTCCGTGGCTTCTCGGCCGGCCCCGAGCCCTCCAGCAGCTCCAGGCGGGCTGTGGAGCGGGAGCTCTCCCGGTATAAGACGCCCCAGAACTTCTTCCACTTCTGGCGTGGGGAGAATCAGTGGGTTTTTAACCCCCCCCAGGGGTTTTTATCCCCGTTGGGATCGTGTGGGAAGGTGGGGTAGGACATGGGTGGGGCAGGGTTTGGCACCTCACCCAGGGCTGGGGAGAGTGGGGGGGGTGAGATTAACTCGGGGTTTAAATATCCCTGGATAAGCAGCTCTGGCTTTTCCAGCTGGGAAAGGCACCAGCAGCATCCCATCCTCATCCTCATCCTCACCCAGCACTGGGA
>VXBX01008404.1:250-19708 GCA_013400415.1 Scytalopus superciliaris | reverse complement strand
ATATTTTCACCAAGAATTACAAAAAAAAATGGTTGAAAGTCATGGCAAAATGCTTCACCTACATTCTAAAACTACCATATAACAGATAAGTTAAAAATGGAGGTGAAGCATCTTGCAATGGCTTTTGCCTTATGTGGCACATAGAATTAAAAATAATTTGCAATCCATGTGTTTTTTGAATAAGACAATAGTGCAAACTTCTGCATGATTCTGAAAAGAAAATGTCCCCAATTATGTATGAAATTTTTCTAGGCAGCAGTAAGATTTGTATTTTTAAGTGACTATTTTAATTTGGCTACAGCTAAGCAGCTTTCTGTGTCTGACAGGAAACAGGATACTTGGCTACCATTCTTCCAGGCCTGGACACTCCAATATGCCAGAGGACAGCTGTACTCCTGACGTATCCTAGCTATTCCATTTGTTTTCCCTTTATTTTATTAAAATAACATAAAAGTGCAAGAAACTAAGAAAACAGGTGCATCTCTACTTGTTTTTCACTGTAATCCCTGGCAACCTAATGCAAAACACTTGGTTAAACTAACTGATTTGTCTTCTTTCTGTGATAGACTGAAATGTTGCTAATGTCTTAAATGTTGTCAAAATCATAGAAAGATTTTTTTTTCAAACTGTGAAGAAACAACTGCACAACTGCAACCACCAAAGCACTCACCCTCCCCACTTCCCCCACCTCCCNTCTTTCAAACTGCAAAGAAGCCCATCTTCAACCACCGAAGCACAGCCTCCCTCCTCCCTCCCCAGTATGCCTCCTGACTGGAATTTGGACTGGGATGGGAACTTGAGATAAGACTGTTGTCCAGTTTCCTTAGGTCTAAGGAGAAATAAACAAGGCTCAGGGAAGAAGAATGTATCCACAGAGAAAGCCAAACTCAGCAGCTGTGCTAAGAATCTGTCCTAGAAGGGCTCTGCAGGTGAAGGAGGAGAATAATTTTGGGTGTGTGATGAAGAAGTCTGTCCACACAAAACAAAAGAAGCAAACCCCTACCTCTGGGAAGGCCACATACACACAGGACATTCACATGAGGCAGCTGAGAAGGGGTCATAAACATCAAAGACACCCAAAACACCCCCCAACTTATTTCTAAGGCCTTCCACCACCAAAGGACTGCCTTGATCCAAGTGATGCAAGAAATCCAGAACCTGTTACAAGAGACTGTAAAAATTTTTCCCTGAGAGAGGTGTCTGGCATCTCTCGAACGAATATTAATCCATTAGGCTCTATGTTTTGAGGGACCCTCATCACCAAAAAGACTAGAAGAATGGGACCCATGGGATGCTGCCTGTTCCCCTGAGTGGTGATACATGTTCTATTATATCTCTTTCTGTCACTCTATATCTCCCCTACCTCCTCCATTTTCCTATTTCTTTCTCTCTCTCTTTCTGCCTCACCATTACTGTTAAATAAAATCCATAGTATTGACTTTGGCATATGGCCTTATTTGCAAATTAATTCAGGCAGAGGCATCTCTCCAATAATTTTAATTACCAGATCATGACTCTTCCTAAACTGATCTGTTTCAACATTAAAACTTTCCCACTTTGTCTGTAATGATAAGAATACTTTGAGAACAATCTACCCTGCCGGTAAGACAGCAGAAGCAGCAGCAACAGCAGAGACTGACGTAAGTCTGGTAGTGAGTGACAAACTGAGCTATGCAGGGGAGTTCCTGAGCTCAGGGACACAGGAACAGCAGTCCAGGGCCTTGTCTGGACCCATAAGCCCTTGTAAGCCAATCAGATGAAGAGAGAGCAAAGCCAAGAGCATCTGTGGGAAATTTAAATGGCTTTAGGGAGCATGAGCAACTCAGAGCATGACAAACAAAGCAGACAAACAGGATGTGGTGCATCAGGGCATGGTGTTGCAGTTTACCAGGCAGTTCATGTAGGAGGGTGCAGGTACTCTCCCTACTCCTGAGACAAGTACACTTGGTGATTTTTGCTTGCCCAAGTAGAACAGAGTAATGGTTTCCACACAGTCAAAAGCTATTCCTAGCAGAAGCATGGCAATCCAGATGGACCTCCCTAAAAAGCATGCAGCTGCCCAGGTCTTCAGCTGCAGGGAGTGTTTGAGCCTGGCATTAATATCAGAGAACAGCAGAGATAACACCTGTGTGTGGTATGACCAAATGGATGATCTGTTCAGCCTGGTGACAGAGCTTAAAGAGGAAGTGGAGACACTGAGGAATAACAAGGAGTGTGAGAAAGAAATAGGTTGGTGAAGATATGGTTTCCATCCCTGAGAAAAGTGCAATCAATGGAAGTTCTAGAGGAGGACTGGATGTACTGGCTTTCTGGGCTGCCAGTGCACATTGCCATGTCATGTCCAGCCTTTCATCCACCAGCACTCCCAAGTCCTTTTTGCAGGGCTGTTCCTGATCTTTTCATCCCCCAGCCTGTATTGATATCAGGGGTTGCCCTGACCCAGGTGCAGCACCTCGCATTTGGTTGTAGACCACTACCCTTCTGAATGTGACTATCCAACCACTTCCTTATCCATCTAACAATCTGCCCATTGAATCCAACTTTCTCTCTAATTTAGAGAGAAGGATGTTTTGGGGACCGTGCCAAAGGCTTTACAGAAGTACGGATAAATTACTCCAATAACCCTTCCCTTCTCTACTGGTGGTCTCCTCATCATAGAAGGCTACCAGCTTGGTCAGGCAGGACTTCCCCTTCATGAAACTGTGCAGCATGTCCTGAATCATCTCCCTGTCCTCCATATCTATTGGAGGGGATGACTACCAGCGATGAAGAAGCTCCCTTAGCAACATNACTTCCTTATCCATCTAACAATCTGCCCATTGAATCCAACTTTCTCTCTAATTTAGAGAGAAGGATGTTTTGGGGACCGTGCCAAAGGCTTTACAGAAGTACGGATAAATTACTCCAATAACCCTTCCCTTCTCTACTGGTGGTCTCCTCATCATAGAAGGCTACCAGCTTGGTCAGGCAGGACTTCCCCTTCATGAAACTGTGCAGCANCAGGGTGCACCCTGTCCCAGAACCCAGCCCCCTGACCCTATTTAAGTTGTGTACCAGTTTGAATAAACTCTCTCTCGGGCTTGCACCATCTACCTCACTCCCCAGAGTGGTCTCCCTTATTCCGTCCCCTGCATCCCCTCAGGATCACACATATCCTTTAGCGTAGCTTTGAGGAGGTTCTTTTCATGATGTTCCCAGGCACAGATATGAAGTTGGTAGTTTCCAGGGTCCTTCTTTATACCCTTTTTAAAGTTGAGTACAATGTTTTCCTTTTTCCAGTCACCTGATACAACATCTCACTGCTATGACTTTGCATATATCACAGAAAGTGGTTTGGCAACTACATCAGCCAAATCCCCCAGGACTCTGGGGGATCACATGCATCTCATTCAGTCCCATAGACCTATCTACATTCAGATTCCTCAGGTGGCCATGATCTTTACTTACAGTGAGGGGAACTTCCAAGTCCCCATCCTCCTGTCCATCCACTCAAGAGGTGTGGGAGGAGAGGTTTCCCTTGAAGACTGAGTCAAAAAACTTGTTGAGTACCTCAGCCTTCTTGTTAATCACTGTTAGTGGTTTATCAGTGTTGTTTATCAGGGGAAATACACCTTTTACTTTGTTTTTCTTTGTGTCCTTTGCCAGGTTCAGTTTCAGCTTCACCTTGACCTTCCTTGCAACTCTGAGGGGGGAGAAATAAAGAAGACCGGGACACTTCAAGAAGAGGTGATGAAGTGACACATTTATTTAGATGGCCGTCCCATCTTATGGGCAGCAGGGAATTTTCTAGAAAAAGGGGCAGAACTGGGAGGGGCAAAGGCAGGGTATGCAAAACATAGGGGGGGTATAACCATAAAAGGAAACAACTGCATTGCAGCAAAACTTGGTCAACAAGAGGGATNTGGCAACTACATCAGCCAAATCCCCCAGGACTCTGGGGGATCACATGCATCTCATTCAGTCCCATAGACCTATCTACATTCAGATTCCTCAGGTGGCCATGATCTTTACTTACAGTGAGGGGAACTTCCAAGTCCCCATCCTCCTGTCCATCCACTCAAGAGGTGTGGGAGGAGAGGTTTCCCTTGAAGACTGAGTCAAAAAACTTGTTGAGTACCTCAGCCTTCTTGTTAATCACTGTTAGTGGTTTATCAGTGTTGTTTATCAGGGGAAATACACCTTTTACTTTGTTTTTCTTTGTGTCCTTTGCCAGGTTCAGTTTCAGCTTCACCTTGACCTTCCTTGCAACTCTGAGGGGGGAGAAATAAAGAAGACCGGGACACTTCAAGAAGAGGTGATGAAGTGACACATTTATTTAGATGGCCGTCCCATCTTATGGGCAGCAGGGAATTTTCTAGAAAAAGGGGCAGAACTGGGAGGGGCAAAGGCAGGGTATGCAAAACATAGGGGGGGTATAACCATAAAAGGAAACAACTGCATTGCAGCAAAACTTGGTCAACAAGAGGGATGGTTCAGGAACATGAGGGACAAGGAAAATTCCAATACAACTTATGGGGAACAATACAATAAACTATTCAAAACCTGAAAAGATTCACAATGCCGTCTTCCTTTTTTCACACGATGGTCCCTTCTGCAGCACAGTCTATGAATTCTCATTCCTTTTTANCCTTGAAGACTGAGTCAAAAAACTTGTTGAGTACCTCAGCCTTCTTGTTAATCACTGTTAGTGGTTTATCAGTGTTGTTTATCAGGGGAAATACACCTTTTACTTTGTTTTTCTTTGTGTCCTTTGCCAGGTTCAGTTTCAGCTTCACCTTGACCTTCCTTGCAACTCTGAGGGGGGAGAAATAAAGAAGACCGGGACACTTCAAGAAGAGGTGATGAAGTGACACATTTATTTAGATGGCCGTCCCATCTTATGGGCAGCAGGGAATTTTCTAGAAAAAGGGGCAGAACTGGGAGGGGCAAAGGCAGGGTATGCAAAACATAGGGGGGGTATAACCATAAAAGGAAACAACTGCATTGCAGCAAAACTTGGTCAACAAGAGGGATGGTTCAGGAACATGAGGGACAAGGAAAATTCCAATACAACTTATGGGGAACAATACAATAAACTATTCAAAACCTGAAAAGATTCACAATGCCGTCTTCCTTTTTTCACACGATGGTCCCTTCTGCAGCACAGTCTATGAATTCTCATTCCTTTTTACACTCTTCAAATTCCTTCTCTCCAACATCTCCTTTTTTAAGCCTTATAAGAAGGAATGCTTGAGGGAGGCTTCTTTGTATGACCTTTTGGATGCATGCTATCAAACAGGGAACAGTTGATGTGACACAAAAGACAACAAACACTCCTAAGAGGACTATAACCATAACATTTTTAAACCATTCACTAGCATTAGGGAAATTTAACCAACTGTAACTATCTGTAATTCCTTAACCAACTGCTTCAACTGAGAAATGCTCTGCTGAATTGACTGGGAGTGATCGGTAAAGTTAAAGCAACACAATCCCTCAAAATCTTGGCAACCATGTCCATGTGCTAGTAAAAAAACTCAATAGCAGCACTATTTTGAAAAGTAGCCTTCATAAGGTTAAGGTCTTCTATTAATAAATCCTCAAGGTCTTTGCTGACAGCATTTGCTTCTTTTGCCAACTAGAAGGCCAGTTTCATCAATAAGTCCAAAGCATGGGTTGTTCCAATGGCAGGAATGATAACGCTTCCCCAGATATTGTGAGAGTGCCCCCAAAAATATAGGTTCAAATCACAATTTTCATCAAATTGGTGCGTTATTATATTCTTTTATCTTTTAGGAGACTTGGAGCTTTAATAGTTGCTTTGAGAGTGGGTTGTTCTGGTGCTGGGGTTGGTAAAACTGAGGTTCTGCAACCTGGCCAACCATGCCAGGGCCACCAAGGCCAAATTGCAACATAACGTTTAAACCATTTTGGATGAATGGGAATTGCAAAAAGGTCTTGGCAGCATTAAAGAGGGAAAGTGCTCCTAAGGTACAAGGACCTCCTTGTGCTAATTTCAGGATACTTTTCCACACTATTTTACCACATAGGAGAAACATATGGTTAGGGAGTAAGACCAAGAACTTTGTGGGTTTGATAATCACAGGGGCAGTGCAGTTCATCAAAAGGAATCTTCTCCATAAGGAGCTTCTGGAGTAACATCAATTATGGGGCTGCTAGTACTACTGGATTTTTAGGCTAGGAAATGAAAACAAAAAGGAGACTTTAAGGTGCCTAGAATTCTTATTTCTTGAGGGAAATTCTTATTTCTTGATTGCTATAGGTGAAGTTTTTTAGGGTTTTAACTGAACTTTCCATGAGAGCTTTATGGCAATCTTCAATCAGGATTATATCTCTGTCCTTGTAAACACATAATACGGTGTACTCATCTAAAAATGAGATCCATTGGCATTCTGTCAAAGGAATACCAACTAAACATGTTTGAAATGGGTTATCCAAAGTGATTACAGAAAGGCAGAGCATGTCTGTTCCAGTTGCTTTTGCTAAACTTAACCATACATTTTTCAAGGTCCATGATGGTACAGTTGTCTCTGCTGTTAGTCCTCAAGAAACTGTGGCAGGGACAAAGGTGATGGCGAGTCTCTGGAGATTTTCACCCATCTTGAGGGGATCCACCTTGGGCCTTCACCAGTAGAAATATAAGCATGCCCTTTCACCCAGGTAATCACTGAGTGTGGACCCGTCCACTTTCCTGATACAAGATCTTTATACATAACTTTAGCTTTGGATATGTCCAGATTGGTTTTTGGCCTGAAATGCCTCTGGACAGGGGAAAAATCTTTCTCTAATCTGTTCAAAAAGTTTAACACATATAACGCTTTGTTAAGTTGTTCTTGCAGGGTTAGACCAATATTTCCTTTTTTATGCCTCTGCATCATGACTTTCAAAGTTTGATGAGCTTTCTACAATAGCTTGACCCATGGGGGAGTGGGGGATTCCCATAACAGGTTTCACTCCCCACACGTCAAGGAAATCTTTCGTACTTTTGGCTATGTAAGCTGGATCATTATCATTCTTCAACTCCTTTGGGACCCCCATAATTGTGAAAACAAATGATAGATGTTTTCTTACATCATTACGTTTTTCCCCTGCATGAGCTGTCTCAACCATGAGGCCCAAAAAAGTATCAACTGGCACATGAATGCATGTTAATTTTCCAAAGGTCATGTGATGGGTTACATCAGTCTGCCAAGCTGGAGAGGCTCCAGGCCACATGGATTGACTCCTTCCTGGGACATAGGTGTTAAGTGCTGACACTTGGGGCAAGCGCTAAGAATGGCACATGCTTGAGTGTGGGTTAACTGAAATAACTTCCACAGGCTTTTTACTCCTTGATGGAAAAACTGATGTGATAACTGTGTCTGCTCCACATTGTTGGGAACATTGACTGTGTTTGTTAACAAATCCACTTTGGTGTTGCCTTCTGTTAGCAGACATGGCAGAGTTGTATGTGAACAAATATGGGTGATAAAAAACTTATGTTCTCGTGAATTGACAAGCTGCAACACAATTTTAAATAAAAAGGCTAGAGATTCATTTGCTATATCTTAAATAAATTAACTCAGTCCTTTTCACTACTCCTACATAAACAGAATAAGAAACAATATTTAAGGGTTCAGCGAACAGTTGAAATGCTCTTACTACGGCTGTTAGTTCTGTCATTTGCGAAGAACCTTCAGCTCTATGGACATCTTGCTTCCAATAACTATTCTCTTTCAATACTACCACTGCATTGTCTGATTTTCCCGAGCCATCTGTAAAGACAATTTCAGCATTTGGGAGGGGAGTGAGAGAGGGGTTTTTGGTTGGTATCAGGGGAGTAGACAGAAGATATTGCAAAAATTTGCATGATGGGATATGAATAGACAAATCTCCTGAAAAATCTGCCAGTGCTACTTGAAAATCGGTGCTATAATTGAGCAATTGTTGGATTTGTTTTTGAGTCGGGGGAAAGTAAATTGTGGCTGGATCTTGACCCATCAGCTCCCAACAACAATGCCTACCCTTACTACAGAGTTTTTATATCATCTCAGGTTAAATTGTTACAGTCTTTGAAAACTGGAAACTCAAAAACACCCACCCTAAAAGGTTAAATTTTTTATTTTCACTGTGAAGTTGACCTTACACACCATATGGCTGAGAGCCACCTTTTACAACTGAAAACACTACTGGAATATCTTCCAGTTTTCTATAACTTTGACAACTAGACAGCCTGTTTTCAATCACCTCAAGTGCTTGGTGAGCTTCTGCTGATAGTTCTCTCAGGGTCAATAAATTGAGATCTCCTTTTAGGAGTTGAAGCAATGGGCCTAATTCATCTGTTCTTATTTTCAGTATAGGGTGGACCCAATTTATAGACCCAAGAATGGATTGCAAATTATTTCATGTAACAACAGATGTTGAAATTTTAGGTTTCTGAGATCAACTGTGCTTTTTAAGGATTTCCCAAAGTAGGTATCTCCAAGGAGAGGTTTTTTGAACCTTCTCTAGGAAAAGAGTTAGGTTATGTGAGGTGAGTGTTTGGCTTAAGTCAGATACTACACAGTATAACTCCACTTCCATTGTGGCACACAGGAGAATGTTATCCATATAATGGTAAATTAACACAGATTGGTTCCTTTTTCTTATTGGTGCAAAATTTTGGAAATATACAGTTGACATAGGAGGGGGAATTCCTCATCCCTTGTGGGAGAACAATCCAGTGAAAGTGTCACATCGGTGTGGCTGCATTGATAGAAGGAACAGAAAAGTTGAATTTAGGGGCATCTTTTGGGTCAAGTGGAATACTAAAAAAACAATCTTGAATGTCAATTATAATTATAGGCCAATCTTTAGGGAGCATGCTCAGAGATGGCATCCCTGGTTTCAAAGCTCCCATAGGTTCAATGACTGAATTTATCTTTCTCAAATCATGGAATTACCTCCACTTCTCACGTGACTTTAAAATAACAAAAACTGTGGAATTCCATGTGTTATGGATTTAAAATCTTGGAATTTTTCTTCATCTACCAACCCTGTGCCTCAGAGGGATCACCTTCTCTCTCTTTTTTCAACCATGGAACCAGGAAAAGAGACTGCCTGCCCCACAGAAAAGAGTTCTACCTACCTGGCCCCCTCATGAACTGCTAACAAAAGATCATTTGCAGTAGCTGCCTGGGGCACACCTGACTCCTCAGGCTACAAGCTGGGTGTTTGGGAACTTCTGTGAGATAAGAAAGGTTTCCTTCCTTCACACCAGTGACTCAGGTGTGATAGCACCCCTCCGGGGAGCCATTAGCACCTCCACACCCAGCCTGAGGGGTCATGTCTGCTAATGGGCCATCAGGGTTTCCAAAAATATGCCATGATTCACCTTACACAATAACTCACCCATTGTGAAACTCCCCACCCTGGGGGAGGTACTGGGCACTCCCACCTGAGCCTAAGCATATATATACTGGGGGTTTTGGGACTGGACTCACTCTCTTGTCGGATCCAGAGGAGGACCAGAGCCTCAGCAGGACTACGACTGCCACTCTCAACCAGACCAGGAACATCATCCTCACCAACAGGTTTCTTCTTTCCTTACTACTTTGTACTCCGGGGGGCCAGGTGGTGCTCAGCACAGGGGCTGACGAACACCATCTTGTTCATGCCCCAGGGTGCTGGGTTACACACCTGGGTTTTGTGGGTCAAATGGACTTTTTCCTCTGTACCCTTGTACTTGTTGTGATCTTCCAATTAAATTGTAGTTCTGACTTGCAGTCTTTTTGTGAGTTGGGTTCATTTTCTCCTGCCGGTTTACCTTTAAACCAGCACACCATACTGGTGGCTTCCCACTTTCATAGAAAACTGGGAAAGCTTTCAGAAAGTCTAGGTCAGCAGCATTCTCAGCTTGTTTCCTCACTACCACCAGGATTCAAAGTTGGAATAGCTGTTTGATCATGGGCTGAGGCTATAGTAGAATGAGTTTGTTGATTTTATAGTAGGTATACAATCACCAGCAAAGGGCTCATGGATGCCACCATTTTGAACCGTGTATTTTGATAGGACATCATCTTGAATTTGGTTTACTTCTGGTTGACCAGAAATGGATGTAGCTAATCTTACATGTTGTAAAGATTCAGAGGCAGGGCTGCTCTCTGATTGACATTTATTGCTGCCATTTTGTATATATTCATTGCAGCTGACATTTTGTGTAGCTTTAAAAGTGGTGAAAGAGTTGCTATGGTGATGGGTGCCATTTTATAGAGGGGGAGCTTTGATGTCATTTTGATGTTCTAAGTGCAGTGATACAGCTAAAAAGTCATTAAAAGTTTTATCTTGATCTCTGCCCGGTCTTTCCCTATTTAATTCTTTCCCCACACATCAACTGCAATCCTTCTTCTGCAACTCTTCTAATAACAACTAGCTCTTGTCTCTGCTGCCAAGATTCAAATCTTAATATGTTTAAAATCAATCTCCAAACTACAACAGCCTATGCAGCTTTTTTTTCACCTTTTCATAGTTAGTCATAAAGACACTCCCATTTTGTCCCATTCCTCATAAGACAACTGATTTGGAAACTTCTTAACATTTTTCTTAATCCATTTTGCCAGTGCAATGAGTGGTTCTTTATCTATGGGATGGTCATGCTGGCTGAGGAGATTTTTTATATTGGTAAAAAACTCCTTCTCGCTTTCAGATAAGTGGGCACCAATTTCTTTTTCATTGTGGGGGGTGGGCAAGGGTTTTTTTTAGAGAGGAGAATTCTTCCCCACTGCTCACCTTTCCATTGCAACAAAGAAGGTGCTCTGGATCTGTCTACACTTCAGCACTTAATCCCTCTCACTTCAGTGAGGGGAGTCACTGGAGTTGGTAGTTCACCTATGACAAACACCTGTACTTTTCCTGACAGGACAGATGGTTTCCTAAATGTCAGGAATCCCTCACACCTGTCCCTATTTGGATGCCATTTGTTACTCTGATGGGGGAGAAATAAGGAAGACCTGGACACTTCAAGGAGAAGTTGCAAAGTGACACCTTTATTAAGATGGCTGTCCCATCTTATGGGAGGCAGGGAATTTTCTAGAAAAAGGGGCAGAACTGGGAGGGGCAAAGGTGGAGTATGCAAAACATAGGAGGAACCATAAAAGGAAACAGCTTCATTGCAGTGAAACTTGACCAATAGGAGGGAGGGTTCAGGAACATGAGGGACAAGGAAAATTGCTACATAGCTTATGGGGAACAATACAGTAAACTATTCAAAACCCCAAAACACTCTCAATGAGATCTTCCCTTTTTTCTCACAATGGTCCCTTCCCCACATAGTCTATGGATTCACATTCCTTTTTCCACTCTTCAAATTCCTTCTCTCCAACACTTCCTCACCCTATCTGTGCATAACCCAACTTAACTTCTTGACTTCCTTGACTGATTTCTTGCTCTTTAGGATTATTAGCTCTTGCACTTTGTGGAAGGCTTCCTTAAAGAGCTGCCAGCTCTACTTTGCTCACTTGACCCTCATAGCAGTCTGCCAGGGACCCCACTGACATCTCCCTTAAGAGCTGGAAGTCTACTTTCCTACATTTCCAGGTCCTAACTTTACCCCTTGTCTGACTCATATCCCTCAGACCGCAAACTTCATCAATACATGATCACTCCAGTCCAGGCTGCATCCAATCTTGATATCCCTGATCAACTCAATTACGCTGGTGATTGTCACAATCCAGTATCAAACAAAACCAGTAATGTGCTGCTGTAAAGGCAGAGGGCTGCAGCCTGACAAATGAAGGCAGGAGAAGACCAGGAAAATGTGGACATCGATCTCACTACCTCTCACATGCTAAGTGAGTGCTCTAAACTTTGAGCTAACTCCCCTCACTGAAATCTTATCTTGTCAAGTATGGAAAAGGAGCCCTAATTTACACTAACTATTCAAATCAATAAATGTATTATTATTTATCTTTTCCCCTATTACCTATTTAGTCAGAATACTTACTGCTTCAAACACTGGGAAATAGTTTTCATTTCCAGTGTATGTACAGGCATGTGTCTTTAAAGTACCTGTACTTTTCCCGTATTGAAGATTTACTAATTTTGATTATAAAAATTCTTAAAGGAATGCTGATTACCTTTCTGATATAAATCTACAAACAGAAAAAATGTAATTTTGCAAATCAGGAGATCCTGTGGAGACTAAATGATTTTCAAGCTAGTTATACTTGATTTGAATAACTGATTCATTGAAGTGGATGACTGTGTGAGCAATTCTGTTGTCAATATCAATAATGAAACAAGAATCTCAACATCACACATATCAGCCAGTGCTTCTGTTTGTATGTCTTCTATTAACTCAAATTGATAGCACCTGAGGTTAGTGATGCAAGAAGTTCAAAAGGATTTTCCTTCCTCTTTATTTTGCATCATCTGATTTCAGAGTATGAGAGTCTCTGTGGTATCTGAACACTCTCACACTGCATCAGGTTGCCTGTCAGCATGTTGATCTCATGGATAAAGTGGTAGGAGAGCCCAAATGGTCTGTCTACTTAAACTTATACCTGTTTAAGTTTATGATTTGACCTTTGAATATTCTGGCCCACACTGAGACACACTACCTACAATGCTGCAGATATGTGGCAAAGAGGCATACTAGGATACAGAAATCCTTTGCAATTTTTTCTTCATAGTGTGCCATTGTGAATGCCAGATAACAGTAAGTATTCTTTGTTTGGCTGAGTTTTTGGCAATTCTGAATAATAATCTAAACCTAAAAATAAGTGTGAAAATGTGGGATTAGAAATCTTAAAGTACAGTTAGTATGTAATTTAATTTACAAAGTCTTGAAAAATCACTATGTACACGAGGAGGTAAAAATGAAAACTGCTAAAAACTGAGTTAATTGGACCTAATTTTGAAGCAAGAAGGAAGTTGCAGCTACTGTTTGCTGTAATTTGTATTTAATCTGACTATTTAAAAAATTGTCTGAACAGTAACTGAATGTTTTGAATTGAACATTTTTAATGTTATATGACAGTAACTTCTACAAATAGATGTAAAATTAACACTAGTTTGAGACAAACAAGAAGTAAACAAGAATAGATTAAAAATAAAGAAATAAACCCACAAAATTTCAACCAGAATAGAAAGTCTGTCTTTAATTTCCATTAAAAATTTCTTCTGAAAATAGGAGAGGAAGAGAAATTAAAAATAACTGCACAGTATGTAAAAAATACAGAAAAGGAAACTTGAGACATTTGTTAAAAATCTATTACAAATGCTTTTTGCAATTTAAATGCAATTAATTTAAAATAAGAAGAACCATGAAATTAAATGCAAAATACAGTTCACACAAATAGGTAGAATTTTTTTTTTTACATTACTAAATAAAATTTGGAGGGTAGCTAGCAGTTATTCTACTAAATAAATAACTAATGACTGTACCAGTGCTTTCACTATAAAAAGAGAAAAGGACATTGTTTGACTGCAGTTTGTGTTAAATTTATTGAAGTCATATGAACCCAAAACTTTTTAGCAAACCTCTAATGATACCAAGCCAATAGCAACATGATACATTCTTTATTCTGTTGCTTTTTCAATGTGTAAAAGGCACATAAATACAGCACAAATAGTGGCAGGAAAGGCCTTCAATTTGTTGTATGTAATATTTTTTCTCTAGTAGCGTTAGGAGAAGCCATAGTTGGAATTCAGAACTGAATAAAGCAGTCTGAAAGAAAGAGATCTCATACTAAAAAATCATGCTAATTAATAATCTTAAAATATAGAGTTAAAATCTAACATTAATTCATATTCCTGTCTGAGAAAACAGAACAGAACAGTTGGAAGGAACTTAAAATGATCATTTAGTCCAACTGCTTGACCACTTCAGGGCTGGCATAGTTACATTACAGCTTTCTTTATACCTTTTGTAAAACCAGCTTTTTCAAGCTATCCCTAAGACATCTGAGAGGAAATAGAACTTCTCAAATTATTTGATAAAGAGCAACAGTTTCTGGCAGTGTCTAAGCTTTCCTGGCAATGTGTAGAAATAGTGTCATTACAGCTGAAAACTTTCAGTGAAATAATTTTTCCACAGTTTAGAAAATAGGAACATGGAACCAGTGAAGATTTAAGAGCCTTAAATAGTAACTTCTTTGGTTTGTTCATGCAGAAAATTGATAGCAGGCTACCAAATTCAGAAACTGAGACACAAAATGCAATAAAGCAATCATACTTTGAAAGAGAGGAAGCGTTGTGCCAAATCTTTCAGGATACACCTGTATGTTCCTAAACATTGAATAATCAATGTCTACACATTCTATTTTTTATTATCTATAGCAGAAGCAATATAATGGACCTCATTTAGCTTAGATGAAATAGTGCTTTTTGCTGTTACAAAATGTAATGTACCAAATATGTAATGAATAGGGGACAGAGACAATGTATCAGAAGCAGTGTCTGAAAGTAGTTGCTTTTAGCCTTTTGAAAGAGTACTGACATTGCATTGAAATGAGAAATACATTTTAAAAAAAATCAAAAACTGCAAGTTTGCAATAAGACCAAAGACCCTTTCAGAAATTATTGTTTAGTTAGTTCTTTTTTCAATATTACTAAGGGGTGAGACACAGAGAACTTATTTCACAGAAATATAAGTATACTCATATTGGCTGAAGGAGCATTAACTCTGGCTGTGTGAAAGCATAGCACAAGTGAAAATGCAAGTTAAATTTTTATCATGCTAAATCTGAATAGAACTACATAGATACAGGACATTTTAATCATACATTTGGGAGGAACAATAAGGTTTCAAAGCTGAAAAGTATTATATAAATTCAGAAAACAGAAAGATACTTAGAACACATCATAAAAATGACAGAAATTTAAAGATTACAGAGACAGTTTATTGTTTGAAGGCTAAATGATGTGACTATCTTGAGATACCTCTTTCTGACAATAGAAGGCTTTTGCTAGGTGGAATCTGACATAAATCTAAGTTTTGCCACATAGTAGTAACTAAGGATATATTATCTCTTCTTTTGTTTTGTAGCCCTGATGTTTACTTTCTGAAAATTTCTCATTTTCTTCACCAGCTCTTCTTCAGGTCTGCCAATACTCAAATACCCAAAGAGCAAACCTACTAAGTTAAAGAGTTTTTAATTCATATATGATTTAATAATTACACCATCATGGATTCAGAAATGTTTCTAACTGTGATTCCACAAAATGTATTTCATTAATCTTCTCTTTATGCTTTAAGAGGGGGGTGTAAATAGTCACATTTTAGGAATGTTTAGTCCATGCTAACTTATAGAGCTGGTCTTTCTGTCAGAAAATATTTTTCATGGACCAGCTTGCCTGATTAATAGTAAACAGATCTTTTTCTCCAAATACAGCTTTTGTTTTGTAAAAATGGTTAGTTATGGGTCCATACTGTCATATAAGGAGTAATTTTCTAGGTTAGTTATTGTGATGGGTTTGATAAACCCCCAAACTTAGATTAAGGCCTTAGTTTAGTTAGGCCTGAAAGCAAATTTAGCAGGCCTCAGTGTTGTGAGCCATGGGGCTCTCANTTTCAGTTTTTTTTCACTCCCTCCTTTTGCTACAATCGTGTGAGTCTTGGGGGGAGGGGCTGTTGGCATTTTGCCAAAGTCAAACTTATGACAGTTATGAAAATGCAGACTTGTAATCATCATCACAGTATATGAAATAATTCTTTCTCTAAACAGACAAAGTGGGGAGAAAAAAAAGAAGGCTTTTGAGTAAAGCAATAAACCCTTTTTGAATACGTCAAAGGATCAACAGTTTGTTTTTTTTTTCAACATGTGAGCTATGTCAGGAGGAATATTCTTAACCTCCTTAAGCTATTTCCAAATCTAGATATATCCAGCCTAAGTGTCTCACAACTGAGCAGCTGTATGAAGCTATGGAGCTTAAGTGTGAAGCATTAAAATGGGTAGATAATACTGCTAAAAAATACTGTATTGAAAGCCTCCCTTCCATAGGACTGTGTGGGAGGTGTCTGTTTGTAACAAATTGCTTTGTGGTTTCCTTTGCACTTAAATACCACAATAGACTGGGAAAGAAATACATATAAATATATATTATTTTCCTTTCTGAAGAAATATTAATTCTTATACATGCATTTAAAACCAACTGGCTTTACATACCCTCATTTACTGGTGTGGATTGCTGCCAGCTGCTTTTCACTATTACTTTATTTTGTAGAACCTTACTCTGTCCCTCCATTCCCCATTCTTTATAGGGGGCTTTCATCAGTAAAATTTAACATTCCCTATTCTACGTAAATTGTCAAAATAAGTTTTGATTAATATGCTAGATTGTAACTTGGCATAGATTTGTGATCACAGGTTATGATAGTTTCAATAGGTATTTTCTCTATATATTTCTACTGAACTTTGGCTGTTAACCTTTCCTGGGAGTTATTGTGTAGGATGAGTACTCACTTAACCTCAAGAGATTTGGTAAAAGATTCCTAAGGGATTTGATAGAAAATTCCTGTAATCCAAAATGTGTGTGCAATTTATTTTTGACTTTGCTAATTTGTTGAAAATGAGTTGCCTGATGGACAGAGTCATGTTTTGCATGTGGTCCAATGTTGTTAGTCCTGCCATATTACAATTCTTATGTTTTCTGAGAGGTAGAATTTTGGAATGAGTTGCTGTGCACGGATTGCTAAGCTTGCTTCTGCACATACCCATCAGCAGCTGTCACAGACACTGCAGAATTATGCAGGCATATTGGAAGGATCTGTATATCATCCCCTAGTGCTTATTCACCCTTAATCTCTTTTTGTAGCAGAGTTATGAAATTTATGAAATGTGAGTTATGAAGCTTGAATTAAATCAATCTTTGCTGCAACCAAAGGCTCTTGCATTTTTTCACTTCTTCTATTATGACAGATGTCTCAAAATTCCATAGCTTCATACACATCTGGTCTAGAACATGGGAAAGACAATGGAGAACACAGTAAAAGAATCATGAAGGGTTTTTCTCCCTTTCAGGTTGTGTATTAAAACCCTTTCACCACCCCCCTCCTCTCACCCCCTTTATTGTATTTTGTAGTCCTTTCGATGATGTAAAATTCCTCAGGCATCAAAAACTAGGAGAGTGGGTAATATGTACCCAGAGATTACTGACCTTTAGCTTATCTAAGAGAGAACTTCATGATTGTCTTTTGTAACTAGAAAAGGATATGTGAATTATCAGATCAGCTGCCATCTTTCATTTGTGACTCAATTCTTGTTAACTGTAAAGTTCCTTTCGAGTAAGGCAATTACTAACGATGATGAAAAAGCCTTTCTGTATACTATACAGTGCATGTTGCACCAGCGCATAAACTAGCAATGACCTAAAAAAATGCATGGCTTATTACTGAGAGCAGTCATGCTGGAAAATAAAAACTCTCTTACTATTAATTATCCTATAATTATCCTATTTGTTCTTAATAATTAAAAATACAGTCACAAGATTGATTCTTGACAGAGTAATCTAAGCATGGATATATGATTCTTTCCAGAGTTTGTTCAACTTGTATCAGGATTATTCATGTCAGACACTTTGTGTGCTTTAATATTTTAAACACCAGTATTTGAACCATTCCATTCAGCAGAAACAATATCTCCACAAAGGGTACAAATATTTCAGCTCCTGTAGGTCTGTTGGTATATTTGAAAGTGGCATGGAAGAGTTAGAAGTTCTTAAAATGAATTTTTATTCCAGCACTATGTTTACAACAAAAAATAAAAAGCTAGAGATAAAAACAAGAAAAACACCCCCCCCAAAAAAAAAAAAAACCAAAAAAACAACCAAAAAACCACACAAAAAACCAAACCAAACAAAAAAAAACAGCATAGTTTTTCCCAGTTTTGATTATGAGTTGAAATGCAAGCATTTTGTTCTTTTTTTTCTTCTTTTATCAAAACAACAAATTACGTCAATGTCAAGAACAAGATTAGAGAGTTATTAATTCAACTGGGAACAACAAGTCTTCTAACTCCATGTATGTTTTGTTCACAGGCTAGTTAAAAACTCATCAAAATGGTTCCACTGTCTTGTCAGAGGCCTTGCTTTTTCATAATCTTCGTGTCACAAGTCCCTTCATAAGAATATGAATTTGTGTAAAACCATGCTTATATAAAGCTACATAGTTTAAATTTGCTTTACTCATTTTGCTATTGAATATGTCTTACGTTTTTTTCCTAACAATATGGTCTAATTCTTTTGTCAGTATAGTCTTTGTTTGCAATAACTGAGGATCTGCAACCTAGCGATTACAGAACATTTCAATTCAGTCCCTAGATGAGAAAAAAATAACCCAACATGTTTACCCTTCTCTGTTATTGTTCAATAGCAACAGAGTGAAACCGCTCTCTGAATTGGAAACTTAGGTAGCAATTATGGAGCACTCTACCTGTCACAGTTACGAGCTCAGTCAAACATCCTTAACTTCTTTTTTTAAGAGATCATGCCTTTCTTTAGGGTTATTCTTGTTTTTATAGCTTCCAGTTTCATGGAGCTGTTTTTATAAAAGTGATGCTTTGTCTTGTAGCTCTTTTTCATCAAACATGCAATTTATTATGTTGTAATTTCTAATAACATTGTACTGCCTGAGTATAGGGTAGTATTTGTATTAGAAAGATAGATGTAGTTAGGAAGACAGTAATCTAGCATAGCGACAGTCAAAGAGTTTTCATACTTTTTTGTTTTACATGCATACTGATGACTGTATTTGTGGAATTGTTTGTATGTGTGTAAACACATACTATGCAACATTGTGAAAGAGCAAGGAAACCTACAGATATTTACAAAGTTTTGCATTCAACTGGAGTAATGTGAAAGAATCTAAGTGGGATGAAGTTTCACCTATCAAAAACAAAGAAGAGGAACTGAGGCATAAACTTATGGTTGCCTCAGTGTAAGTCATTTGACACATATATAGTAATAACATATGTGGTATATGATCTGACAAGCATACATGGTGAAGAATCTGTATATTTTTATTCAGTCAGAAGCAGCACAACATAAATACAGAAATTAAACAGAGATAATGTTTAAAAGGGAGTGGTGTTTTCAGAAACTGATGGCCACCTAATAGGCAACAATATAGTGGTAGTTTGCAAACTGATCAGAAGATACTAAGTGTTAGAGTGGATCTTTTATGAAAGCAGTGTTAGTGTTCATACTTGATAGAATAATTTTTCCTAGTTATAGAAAGAAACATGTCTTAGTGCTGTAAAGAAAATCTGGTTTAGGGTTCAGCTTGCTACCTTTCAATTCAGAACTCTCTTCTATTAACTTCAATGGAATTAGAGTCAAGCTTTTAGTAACATGTCCTTTGGAAAACGTAGGAAGAAAGATCAATAAAATCACCATGAATTTTCTGTTCTCAATACTAGAGCTCTCAGGAACAAATGAGGCAGCAAATTCTTTTTATGTGCGAATCTGTGATTGACACAAATGAGTACAACAGAATCAGGCACA
>VXBX01008403.1:731296-752973 GCA_013400415.1 Scytalopus superciliaris | reverse complement strand
CCCCAATAATTCTGCGTTTTGAACATTTATTTTTTAAATTTTGCTTGTCACTGGGAGAAGCAGGAACATCTTAAAAAACTTTATTTAGTCTTTTCAGCAGAAAAAAACTAATAAAGAATAAAAAATGGAAGGATTAGAAGATATTAATGAGTTTAATAAAACTATCTTGTTATTTTCTTTTTATTTAAAAACAAAACAGTCATAATTTTGTTCTTAAGTGACTCAAACTGTAAATCAAAATGCTTTGAGGAAACCAATGCAATTACACTTGTAACTTCTACTAGACACAAAATTAATCTGGTTATAGACTGTATTAACTACACACTTAGAGATGGGGAACCTTGAGACTTCTTTATACACTAGAATGTAAATGGTTGTAATGAATATTACTCTTTGCTAAAGGCACTGCAGATTTAAAACTATTAATACCTAAACCTCACATTTTATATGAGCAAGAGTGAAAATTTGTTTCCACTGTAATGAGATGACCAAACTAATGGGTGGGGAGAAAAGTAGTTTTCCCTCCAAACAAATCCTGTGTGTTAGTGACATGGGAAGGAAAATGCTTTTAATGCTCTGAAGGCAGCTGAGACTGGGGGAACTGAATTTCTGCCTGCGAATGGCAGAGCACAGCTGTACAGACTTTCCCTCCTCCATTTCCCACTGCCTTCCAACAAGTGCAACAATCAAACCCGTGTATCTGTACAAAGTTTGTGTCATGCATGCGAGTTCTTACTTCCCAAGGATTTTAGATCTTTTGTAATGCATAGAACTTGAGTGACTGTAGTGAAAACTTCTCCCCTCATTCACCCATCCTCAAAATACATCCCAAGTAACTTTGGTATTGTCATGATCATTCTTGAGACAGGTGGTGAACTGATGGGGCAAACTGACATGGGACATGGCACACTCAGGTCTCCAAGGGAGATAAAGTTTACACCATTTTTTCTAGCAAACAAATCCCTAAGGAGGGGTTGGTGCCACGGGCTGGCACAGTTCATACCCAGCCCTACTGATTGTTGGTGCTCAGTGTGCTAGTTCGAGCCCTTGCTTTGTTTCCTGGGATGCACACACAGTGACTTCACCTGCCTCAGTGTTTAATTTGCTTTTTCTCTGTAAGTCTTAATAGCCAATGCCATATGAATGTTTTGTGTATGCAGTAGTAGTGTGTTAGATCCTTGCTGAAAATCATTTTGTAGTTTATTTTCCTTCTGCAAGTGAACCTTTATGTGCAACAACCTCTTTCCTGTGACTTGAATGGGTAAATTAAGTCAGGGGATATTCTTCTTGGATTTCCTAAATATAACTTACATTTAAGGAGGTGAGCAAATGCATTCACCTCACTCCCTTGCTCTTTCAAACAAGTAGCAATCAAACCTTATGTTTATTTTATTGGTAGTTTATATACATTTATAAGTGGTATTTTAAAGACCATATGATAGTCTATTGTATGCATCAAATGTTATAGCATGCTCCGTTCTCAGGCTGGCATTAGTAATTCAATGGAGAGTTCACTATTTCTCTGCCAAATCTTTGCTCATGATGTTAGAGTGGAATACAAATTAAGAGAACCATAGACCTTTCCTGTAATTTGGTCCCCCATTGCTCATGTTTTTATACATAGCATTAAGATTCACTCAGCAGATGTTACATTTTGACTTGAAAACATTTAAAATAATATCTATTCGAAAACAGTATTTAAAATTACTTTTCAGTTGGAGAACTGCACTTTTGACAGTAACAACCACTCAGAATAATAGTAGGCAATATATCCCAAACTAAGGGGCAGTTGTAAGAGTTGTATCTGTCTTTGTACTTTGAGTATTTCCTCACTGGCCCTGAACAGCTCTGCTGACTCGACAGGGCTACTGAGAGTCACTCTATCTGACTGCAGAAATATTACTGCACTCATGGCTACTGCACTCATGGCTTCAACACCTCTCCAGGCTAGAATATGAGTCATATAGAAGGGTTTCAGTTCTTTTTACTACCTTATCTGTTAAAGAAAATACATCAAGAAAGATAATATATAGATAAAAAGACCTTTTTGTGGCCTTTATCTTCCAGACCTCACAGACACAGCTTGTCCTACAGTACAACCCAATCTGCTTCTGGATTCTTTCTTGCTCAAATTCGTGGTGGTATTTTTGTTTCATATATCTGACAGACTTTCTTGACAGCCACATTATGGCTTTGAGGATCTGTGCAAATCAAAATGCTCCCTTCAAATAATTTGTCTGCATTGACTAGATCAAAAATTAAGGACCAGACAAAAAGGGTTCCACTGAGCTCCTGGGACAGGGGTTGCTTTGAGGCAGTGATGGACACAGCAGAGCCACTGAGGCCCGTGAGAGCGGATTGCCCAGTGCCAGCACTGCTCCTTACAGAAGGATTAACAAGTGCAGCTTTCACAGGCTCAGCATTCCAGAAAATAGCCCAAAACATGTGGGTGTTACCAGGAAGAGCACAAGTTGTATCTGTGTTGGGAGGGATTGAGGTGTGCAAAAGGCAAAATCAGCATTATCATGGAATCACTGGCCGGTTTGGGTTGGAAAGGACCTTAAAGAGCCTCCACTTTCAGCCCCCTGCCATGGGCAGAGTCACCTCTCACTGCACCAGAGCAATTGCAGGTTGACATCAGGAGTGCTCAAACAACACTATGAAGTATCTCTTTCAAGCTGAACTTGAGAAAATATTTAAAGTGTTACAAAGCTTAGATTTGTCATTACAAACTTATCAGTCAAGTGATGTGTTGCTTTATTCAGCGTGCCACCTATAACACAAGATAGATTTTAAGACAAGAAAGTCTACTGTGCAGATGAATAAATCTTAGGAAAAGACATGAAGGAAATATTTCCTTCTCAAAAACACCATGAAAAAAAATCCATTAGCAGAAAAAAAAACCAGAGGAGAAATGTATAAAAATAAAGGTCTAAATGACATAAAGCAATAATTGGAGACAGACAGCATTATCAAAGAAGGTGGGGCAGCTCTGAGAGAGGTGATGATAGCTCAGGAGATTTACCCAGCCCAACACTGCTTGAGTTGGCAACACTACCATTTATGCCAGCTCTGGGACCTGATAAAAGATAACCAAGAGCAGAGCAATGACAGCTGGGTTCCAAACAGGCTATATAGACACGCCCGACAGTATTATTGATTTTAAAAATAGTCTTTCAGAACTGAGCCTTGTGATATCCAGCCTGTCTAAAAGCAATGAAGAGGAAGATCAATTAAAATCTCTGGAGGCTATAAATAGATACATCTTTTTTTCCCCTCAAAAATAATACACAACAAATAAAATGTGTTAAAAGTCACAGTAGTAGAATACAAAAGAAAAATGGGATTAAATTTCTGATGGAAAAATTGAAAATCTTTGGAAGGAGGGGAAATAAATTAAAAAACCCACAAACAAAAGCAAAACAAAGGGAAGATTAAATACTCCCTTTTATAAAAAATGGTAGTTGAGTTTTTTTCCATCTGAGAATAAACATCATCTTTCAAATTTCAGAGTTTTAAATACTTGACATCCCTTCTTCCAACTTCTCTTGGTACATTTAAGAGCTTAGTAACATACTTGACACTGAGGTGCAGGTTGTGTATTCAGAGTTAGTGAGGAACTGAGTGAATGTAGGTTTGATGTCAAAGGAGAGTTTATCTTGCCTCCTCTTTACTGTGACCACCAACTTAAGAAAATCATTATATTATGTAGGAATCTCAAAGCTTGATTTGTTTTTTAATGTTGTTCAACAGAGGTGAAAGGCTTCAAGCTCTAACCCCCCTCGTAGAAGGGCACGTTCGAGGCCACACATCCTCCAAAGGAAACAACAGCTCTATGTTTGGAGTCAAATACTTTCTCCCATGCAAAAAGACACAGAAAAGCCTTGCCCTCTAGCGGATGGAAAACTAGGAAGCAGGCATAAATCCTAGCTGGTGTCCAGTTTAGATTGGCTTGTAGCTTGAATAGTTTAGCTGGTTTGAATAACTGAAGTTTTCCTTAGTTCCAGATCTGCAAGACAAGCACTAAGTCACTTAGTATTTGAACTCATTTTTCCTTAAAAGGAAAAAAAAAAAGTGTGGATACAGTACTTGAAAGTAAATAGAAATTGGGGTTTAGAACAAGCTGAAGCTGGTTGCACTAGTTGCCATTTGAATAATAGGAATATCTTGCTGTAATGTGCAGCAGTTTTACTTTCCAAATTCTCTATTCTGGAAAGGCAGGACACAGATGTAATTTCATAGACAGAATAATCCACTTTGCAATTAGTAAGGAATATCTGACTCTATCTGGTGCAAAGCTATTGTCTTCCATTTAAAACTAAATTACTTATTAAATAAAACGACGCAGCATTGATAGCCATTTAAATAACACTAACCCAGCATTTATAGAAACAATTCATCTGCTTGGTATCCAGCCTGTGGATATCAGGGCAGGAATTGTGAGCATGGATGCTCATTCCTGCTCAGCACACTCCTGTAATCCATTGGCTTTTGAGAGGTTTATTCTGCAGTGGCCCAGTTTAAATGGGGAATTAGGGCATGTCAGGCTTGTCTCAAACAGCAGAATTAGGTGTTGAACCACACACGGGACCCTGAGCAGCACAGCCAGTTACATTCTAAAAAGCATATAAAGCAAAATCTCCCTATTCAAACGGTCCATCACAATATTGACTTCCCAGCAGTTCAACTTGGAGTCAAAGAGGGACTTTATCTCTTGGGAGAACAAGGTTTTCACTTTTCCCTCACTATGGAATGGGTTGTTAAGCCAGAACTTTATCCCTGGCTGACACTGAACAGCCCCCATGGGTCAGCAGGAACCCAAGTTCGGATTGTTATGGCAAACAGTCTGTTGGGTTACTTTCCCAAAGAATGCATAATTATCGTTTCATTGGCCAAGTCTTATTTGCCTTACCCAGAAAACTTTAATGGAACCAGCCTTAATAAAGCAATCCTTTCCATGTTTCGTTGGAAAGCAGCCAAGTTTTGCTTGCTGTGGTTTCACAAGGACTGAAACAGGAAAGAAAGATTACAGTTATTTTTTTACTTTGCTTGAAAAAGCAATCACACATTCTCATTTTGGAATATAATTTTTTTATTAGCTCATGCAAATTGTACACTAATTTTCATAAGAGAGCTAACCACTGCAGTGAGTTACTGCTATGTAAATAAAACAGTCGATTAAATGACAATTGTTTTAGACCATAATCAAAATCTCTGACACATTGTAACAAATCAAATGGCAAATATGCAAAGTTTTCTGGTTTTGGAATGCCAATGATTTCATTGTCTCAATTAAAACCTCTCAGACCTGTTAATTTCCTGACTTTTTGCTTTTCCTTTCTTATTCTATAGTAGAGTTTCTGTAGTGCTGCCTACAAGTCATTGGGAAATTTCATGTAACCAATAAGACCAGCGCTCAATAAATTGGATTATTTGCACTGGATTGCATGAAATTTGACAGAACATTCCAATTTACAATTTCACAATAAATAAATAATTCAGGGTAGAATGTCCAACTGACTTAAATAATTTACAGTCTGCAAATAGTGTAATAGGCAATCTCTAATGGAAAAAATAAAAAATCACAGTATATCTTGAATACTTAACCGTGGTATACTTAAGAAATCAAAGCCTGTTATTAAAGTCTGCTCATACATGTTATTCTTTCAGCCATTGATTTTGTTTTTTTAAAAAATAGTAAAGTCTAATAAACCAACTGACTACTGTTTATCTTCAGAGAATTCTGCTTTCTAGAAATTTTAAGGAAGTATATTACCTATTAGAGAACGAAATTACAACTTTCTAAGTTAACATTAAGTCCTATTTAAGTCATAAAAAATCTGTGTGAGAAATATAACACTGAGAATATATGGATATATATTTTCATTACTTTTGAACCTCACAGTAGTTTTCATGAACTTTTGAAGGTATTTTATAAATTGATATAAGGCTGTACTGCTAATAAAATAATGCATAAATATAATTGTCCAAATTTTTAAAAAAATGTGTTTAAAACAGATGTGTTAGGAAAAAAAACCTCTACATGAATGGCAGATGATAGATATTCCCATGAACTGAACTGAATGGAACTTTAAGAAGGAATAATTTTGACTAATATCACATATAACACGTGTCTGTGGGAATGTGCATTGTGAGAAGACGTAATTAAAGCTGGCCATTCTCATTGCAGGAGTTAAGCAACCTGCGATCAAGGAAATGAAGCTTAACATGGCCCATCTTTACGATGTGAAAATGTGGATTTTTTTCCCCCCAAAGGCTCTTTCAAGGCTCCTTAGCTCCAGGTTCAAGTTCACATCGCTAACAATTCTGTTCCCCTCGGTTATACAAGCACTTATTGCCACACAGGAGAGGTTGTGCTTTACATCCAAATTTGGGCAATTTTAGAAAGATCTCAGCATTTGACATAGTTCTTGCAGGTGCTGCCTGAAGCTCCAAAGATGTTCTCCAGTGTAACAGCTCAGATAAACACTGATTTTTTCTTCTTAGAATTTTGTGTGTGACTTCTTGAAGAGAGAAAACCTAATGTGGGTGGTGGGAACAGCCAAAAGAGGAGACAAAATATACTCCAAATGCCCCACCCACTCCCTCTTAGACTTGATCCATAGGAAGCAGTAAACAACACAAATATTCAGGAATGAAAATTGTTTAGATCATGTGCATTAAAAAAAAACCCAAAACAACCAACCCAAGCAAAACAAAACAAAACAGGAAAAAAAACCCTAAACAAAACACACGAAACAAACAAACCAGCCAAACCAAAACCAAACCCAAACCAAACCAAAACATATGAAACAAACAAACCAGCCTAACCAAACCCAAACCCAAACAACAAAATAAAACGAAAAAAGTGCCCTTCTGTTTCACACTGCCTTCTGTTTTATACCAGCAGAAAAAAAAAAACCAAACGAAAACTCCACAAAAATAAAATCAGGAAAGTTCTGTACCTTATTAATTACATACTAAAGAAACAATGGGAATTATTCAAGAGATAAGCAACCCTAATGACAGGGGTAGGAAGCAGTGCAAAACACCACCCTTGCCCTGCCTTCCACCCCACTCCACAAATCTGTGGCATCGAGATTCTTAAACTGTAGCTGAAAAAATTGCATTTTGGAAGTCCAGAATTCCTGCCCATTTCCTCTTGCTAGTTCAGACCCCCCCCAGTGTGTTACTTGTGAATTCCATTCCAAAGGCTGGCATTACCCCCACACACACTGGAGAAAACACAAGTGAGTAAATCAAGACTAAACTCCGCTACAGGATCCAGTCTCTCAAAGTTTTATGCTCAAATACCGAAGTCATAACTCAGCTCAAGCTTCTGGAGGTGTTTTATACTCTAGAATAAAAACTGGCTACAGGACCTGGTGTTAACAACAAATCATCTCTCTGATCTCACAGAGGAAGCAAACGAGGTGTGTCCGAGGGACTCTCTGGGGGTCAGTGGTGACCCACGAGTTGTGATTACTGGATGTTTGCTGGAACAGCAACAGCTGAGCAACAAGCCAGGCAAGTGGTCCCCCGTGGCTTGGAGAGTGGTGTTTTATGTCCTGTGTCTCTGTCAGTCTCTGATTTGATGGAGAATGTCTTGGTAAGTGTTGCTAGAGATGCCTCAAGGCATTCGTGAGTGTGTGAGTTTCCACCAAGGAAAAATGTAATGGGAGGAGATTTCTGTCAAAAATGGCAGTATTGAATAAGTAGCTTGACCAGCAAGAGCCCTAAAAAATGGCATTTATAATGTAGATCAATAAATTTCACACTGTATATAAAACTGATGCTCATGACTTGGGTCAAAAGATTAGATAGAACATCCTGGAAACTGATGAATAATAGAATTTTGTAAGTCTTGGCAACTCCTGGAAGGTGAAGATAGAACCAGCAGAGGTCCATACACCCTTTGGATGTGCACTGTCACATTATAACAAATCAAATGGCAAATATGCAAAGCTTTCTGCTTTTGGAGTGCCAGTGATTTCATTGTCTCAGTTAAAACCCTCCTCGAGCTCTTAACTTGCTGACTTTTTGCTCGCTGTAAGTCTTTTCCTTTCTTACAGCAGAGTTCCTTTAGTGCACTGTACTAAAGGGGAGACCCTTTCAAACAAATCCATCTTCCAGATTCCCTACTTTTTATAAGAAATATGCATTTCCAGGAATGTTTAGGAATATCCAATTTAATTTAAAAAATTATTCCCCCAGTGGATGCTTAGTATAGTAACAGAGCTTTCAGAATAACAATTTGGGGTCAGAAAAGTGCTCAAAGATCTCAAGCAAGACTAAAGCTAATAAAGAATGTCTTTGGAAAGAGAGGGACATTTTGCATGTGAAGAATTGGCAAAGTAAATCAAAGTTTACTGAGTGTGGAATAGCCATACCACAAGACTCCAGAAAGGAGAACTTTGATTCTGATAGTAGATGATGTAAGAGTCCCTTTATATTATTAGGCCAAGAAATGTTGAGATTTTCTCATCTGAAATCTGTCAACACCACCTTCAGAAGCTTGTCCCACTTACACACTGCCCTTAGCAAGGTTAGACTTAAAATTTGAGGTCAAACCCTTACAGAGACAACAGTGATTTGGAGTACAGGTTCTGTTTTCAGAAATACCCCTGGTAAAATGCTGAATAACCTGATTAAAACAGTGTCAAACTAATCTCTTTGCATTAGATCTGTTACATTTATTAGATTTTTTTTTTTCTTTTTGATTTTAGAAGACTACATGTCTGGTACTGATAACAAAATTTGGTCTCCAACAGATTTCTCCGTGAAGGGAGAAGAAAATGAAGAGAGGACCAGGGAGAGAGACAATGTGAGACCATTTAAATTCCCAGCTGTAGGCAGTGGCTTGCCTTAGTATGTGTTCTTAAATTCCCAATGTTAAAAGGATGGCCCAATATTCTAATTCCTGCCAAACTCTAATGCTTGGGAAAGTCAGTGCTGGTATTACTTTACTAGTTTTATTTTCTAAAAGACAGAAGCTCAGGCTGTTCAAAGGCTGGTCTTCCCAGCTGAGTCTCCATTTTTGTTCTGTTTCCATATGTTGGGATCTGTCTCAATTTTAACCTCTGCAGAGATTTTAAAGATAACGAGCAGAGGATAAACAGAACTGCTTCTCTTACATTTTTCACTTTTCCCACTCTACACTCCTTTAGGCACTCTACAGTGCCTTTTTAGAGAGTGTCAGATGATGGGGGTAAATTACTTCCATTTAATACACTTCAAAATGAAAATTTTATTAATTCTAGATTTCCATCAAAGCCCCTAGTTATGCAAGCCCTCCATTCTTAATTTCAGGGATTCTTAACATAACAAAATCAAATTTGGATCAATATCTCTGAAATACAAGCCTCAGCAACTCCCTAAAGTTGTCCAGTACTACCTTTTGCTTTTCCTGGTTACCTAATGGGGTAAATTTTACTTTGGATGCCCAAATAACTTTCTGTTTCAAGTGCAGCTGCACTGGATAGCAAAAGAGCCCTTGAAGTGGCTTGGAAAAGGGCTTTTTCTGGGACAAGTTTTCCTAGGCAGAAAAGGAAAGAGGGAAGAGGGGTACACTGGACACACACCGTGACAGACGAGCTCAGTCTTGTCAGCAGAGGAGAGAGATCTGTTTGCTGTTGGAATTGCTGTTTCCTGCAAGATGAGCACGGGGTTATTAAGAATTATTTAAATAGCACAGCTCTGCAGACTTGTAATGCTTGTAGAACTTGGCTGCAAGCTTTCTCAGCATGGAATTTACAGCACACAGTTGCTAAACTTTAGAGCCACTCAGCATTATATGGGATCCAAACAATTCTTCCCTGCATGGGATCCGTGTGCACAGTCACTGCTCCTGCCTGGAGTGCTTAGCTCTGCAAAGAATGACATCACAGTGCCTTGCACAAAGGTGCTACTGATGCCTCAAAATAACCAGAGAAGCACTTTGGGTATTCCAAGGAATTGTGTTGGGAAATATTTGAGCTATGGGATAGTTAGGCTAGCATTAGGGAAGGAAGCATAAGTCCAAGGTTCAGATTTATTCAAATCAATTCTCCAAGATGTGCAAGACAAATTAAAAAAAAAAATGTTTCTCTTCAATAGGAACTGTTTTTACTAAGTTTTTTTTTTTTTTATATGTTATTTTAATACAATCTGGATTTAGTTAAGATGTGAGTTTGTAGTGGTAATATTCTTACACCACATTTTCTTACTTAGTTCTTCCTTACCAGGTCACTCTCAAATGATTGGTTTCATACTCTTTTTGGATTCTTACAATTAGATCCAAAACCAGAAAGTGTAATAGCACGGAAATATTATAATACATGGCTTAAATAACCTTCCAGGAGACACATGTATCCATCCTGCCTTGCAATTTTGAAAAATACATATGAATTTGTCAGCATTTAGTCGTGTCAGTTAATCCTCTTTCTGTAAATCCAGCTATTAGTAGTTAGGACAAGATAATACACAGAAAAATACAGGATAAGAAGACTGAGTAGTAGCTCAGTAGATCTAAGCAGCTACAACAGGCTGCAAAGTCAACCTCCCTTTCCAGGCTGAGTGTTTGTTTCATACTCGGGTTGTCCATGAGATATAAGGTGAAGGTGAGTGATCACTTTTATGGAGCAGAAAGTGAGAAGAAACCACTTGAGTGCCCAGAAGCCAATAAATACCTGGTTTTGTATCCAGATTAGGGTGCACTGAGTTAGTCACACCCAATTTCATTCTATGCATTAAGATCCTTGGATTTTTGCCTGTGTGCCATGTCCACATTCCAGTTTTAACTGGGAGATTCCCGTTTGTCAATGCTCAGGATTTTCCTGTGCTCTCCTTGGTAAGAGACATCCCACACAGCTGCCTCCCTGAAAGCATCTGAGGGAAAGGGCAGTAATTTTTTACTCCTGATTGTAAATGTCTCTCTTCTTCAATGTTTGCTTTTATAACCTCTGGATTCCTGGAATCACCACAGCACAGACCTGGGTGTGTTTTGTGCTTCCTGCACATCAGCAGAGGGGACTGGGAACCCCTTGTGGGAAAGTTTTATTCGTCGATTCAATCAAAATGTTCCAGATGGAGCTGGACAGGATTTTCCTTTTCATTGTTTTCGTTTTCAGGAAGCATGATAAAGAGAGGAATTAGTTTAGTGGTCTACTGTCAAATTTGCAGTTCTCCTTATAAGAATTAACAGAAAAGCCACACACACACACACACAAATATTGGATCTGTTCTTATGGGCAAGAAATAATTGAAATTAAAACTTTGTAAGAAAATGAAGAGGAGATATTAATATAAAATCAAAGTTTTAGTCAAACTAGCAGTATTTTTTTTCTGAGTTCTCTTGATCCATTTTAAGAAGCACATCCTTCTGAAGCTAATAATGTTTTGTAGATCGATTCTAACATTTTCTCTACTGCAATATTTCACCCTCCCACAGATATGAAAAAATGTATCCACTTTTTACCATTTGATTCAGCCTGCAAATAAGAACATGTTCTTTAAAGACATTAGATAGCATGGATTTTTGTGCAATATTTTCAAATTTGAATTGGACAGTTTTAGAAGTGCTCCTTTTTCTGCCAAAGGTATTTTTCTAGATATAATAAACACAGCTTGCATTACTAGAGAGGTAACAGAAGCAGATAATGATGCTTTCTGCCTTAAACTGAATCAAATCATTTCAGTAGACAAAATTATTGTTATCTTAAATAACTCATTATTGTGTGGAATTTCAGAACAGTGATTTTAAAGTTTTAAGTTTTATAAGCTGTAAAATTACAGTCAAATTTTAACTTACTATATCCCTTCAATGATAAAAGGAAACAGTCACACTCCATTTTCTATTCCCTAATATAAATTGTCTGGAATAAATATGAATCCAGCTATCAATGGATTTTAACCACACTTCAAGTTTTAAACAAGCAATTACACAAATATCTTTTTTGTGCTACTTTCGCTACACACTTTACTGTCAATTTATTTCTTACTTATAACAATAGAGTGTTTCTCTTCTTGGACTAATGTACAGAATAAATGTGGACAGATGCGTGGAAAAACCTGAAGGGACACAAGTATCTTTTTTTGACTGCAGTCCAAGAGAGATTTTTAGAGATGCAGGGGTGGAATATCCCTTGCCCTGTTTTAAGAGCACCCTGAAGTGGTGCAGCCACGTCGTTACAAAGAGCTCTGCACAAAGGATGTTTGAAAACCCTCCCCAACCCTTTCGCCTCGTGGAATATTCACTGTCTACAGACAGGAGGTTCCTCCTGGGCTGTGCCCTGGTTTGCACCACCTCGTTGGCACAGAAACAAACAACTTGCACAACCTGATTTTTGGTCAAGGGGAATGAGAATAACTTTAAAGGCACTTCAATCATCTTTAGAAATCACAACAGTCTGGTTTTAGCCATGTGATACAGAAAATCTTAGCTATGCTCCTGATGGTTTTTAGGATATCAATACTGCAACCCAAAGAAGTTAAGATACTCTCAAGAAAAGACAGAGATGGAAAGGCAGAGTTATTTTTAGGTGAGATTAAAAAAATACAAGTATAACTACTTTTTATTCATGTTTCCATTTTTGCTAATAAATCATCTGCAATTCTTTCTGAAGCCCATGTAAGTCACTCTTGGCTGTACAAGTCCCTCTAGTGGCATCACGTATGTAACAGATAGTCATACAATCTTAGTTCTGTTTCTCATTCTTGAGCTATGAAATACTTAAAATCTTCCACTTGAATCAGAACAATGTTAAGCTTTAAACTCATTTGATGGCCCCAGTAACAGTTGAAATTGTGGTTTTGTTATTCACACTGTGCATCCCAGAGATTCATTTGTGTTGCTGAAGAATTAGCACTGTTGATATCACTTTTTTTAGCCTTAGGAAACAGCATTTGGAGTGAGGTGTGTCAGGTTGGTTCTTAGTTCTGAAATACTAAGAATTTAAGGATTCTGTGTCCTCACCTGTTCTGTGCCTTCTGACTATAAAATAATTTAAAATGGTTTTGTATCCTGCATTTGGGAAACACTCTTCCTTCTTTAAAATAGTTACAAATTATACAATTTTTAAAGTCAGAGGCGCTGTTTTTATTTCATCTTTCTCAGCTCCATGAGAACACCATTTACCTTAATACTTCTTAGGGCAAAACCCCTTAACTTCTCCCCACTGTTCACTTCCAATACAGCATCAAGTGAACCTTTCAGAATTACCAGCAACCCACCTGGAAAGAATGTTTTAGAAATTTAGGCTTAGATATTAACAGCATCTGCACCAAGAGATTTAAAATTCTTCTTTGAATTGTTATCAGTGACTGATTATCCCACGATCAGCAGTTCAAACAGATTTGCCTCTTTTCAGAGAGTCTTTTTTTTCCTTAGTAATGGCTACACTTCTAAATTGAAATGTCTAGTTGTATATTTATTTAATTGCTGTTTATTGCTTTTTATGCCCAGTGATTATATATGACTTTCCAGTTCTGGAATTAAGCGTCACAGATGGAGAGATGAAAAGATTCCTCCTGTAATATGTTAAAGAATAATGTAAGATTTAGGCTACAATTCAGTTTTTAGGTTCCCAGATAAACAACCTACCCTTTGTTATCGCAGTTTTCTCCTATGATTACAACAAATACATTAGTTATGTGAATTTACAAAAACATTCTTCATAAAAAATGATGGTTGTATCCAGGTAGACTCCTTTAAAGTTTTTTTGGAGATCATCATAATGTACATTCATTGTTACATTATGTAATAATTATTAACAGAGCTGACAAAGGATTTCAGGAACCAAAGTGGAACCTTTCTTGCTTCATATGAGGTTTATTTGGGTGGGTTAAATAATCTTTTAAAGAAAAAAGCATAGCCTTACTGAAATCCTGGCAATTTCCCCTAATTTCACTGGACAGGATGGTTCCAATAGGAGTCTTATTGTGGATTGTGGCTTGGAGATAAAATATATGGAATAAAATGATGGCAACGCTTACTCTTCAAAGTCTTTAAAGGACATTTAAAGAATATTCCTCTAAGCCTGGATGGGATCTTTTTAAACAGCAAAAGCACATTGGTGGGTTTTATAAATTACACTGTGAATAAACCCCGATGAATGGAAGCGACCATGCATCTAGAAAGTAACTGCTCAAATCCTGTTTCACATTCTTAGGAAACACTGCAAGGATTAGTAAAAAGGCAGCCAGATAAAGTTGTGGCAGCAAAGGATCTTTGCTGGCAAAGGTCTTGAGAAATATTGAATCATAGCAAAGACAGAGCAAGAGGCACCAGTGCAGAGACAAGCACTGTAAGCAGAGAAAGTGTCAGAGTTGGAAATTAAGTCATACGCACCTGGGATTTTAATTTGTTGCTATTATTGTTTCTTGATTTTCTGCTAAAAGATAATTAAACCCTTTCTTTTTAACAGAAAATGCATTTTCCTGATTGATTTCTTCTGAGATCTGTGACTTTAAAATATGAGTGTTTCGGCAATTCTAGGGGTTTTCCCCTCTATAGTGATAAATGTGATAAATCTCACTTTATTTGTACCAGATTTAACAGCAGCGTAATTGTTTCTTTTTGTTATTTCTGCTCTGGTTTAGCCCTGACTGTCACACCTGCCTGAAGAGACCTAACCAATCATACTTTACAAAGGCAAGTGGCATCTCTTTTTCATTCAAGGCAAACCTCCTGTTACAAAGAGTCCTTGTAGATCAGTTCTTTTGATGTGGTGAAAATTGAAAATCAAATCAGAAAATGTGCAGCAATTCCTTTCTCATTCACCAAGCCAAAGGTTTAGTTAAAATCACATTAGCTTTGGCATTGCAAAACTCAGGAAGATATTTTGTTTCCTTTTTTCCCCATCAGTAGCACATCCCATATTTCCTTGATTTTACGGTCCTGAACATTACTAATCCTGAATGAAGGCACCTAAACACTTTTTACACAAGCAAAATAAAAACCCTGAAGTATTTATTTACAAGGCAAAACTCACAAATCTTTATTTTTAGCAATTTAGTCCTTCTTGTTTCAACTGAAATTTTTTTACAAAAATAAAAGTGGAATTTCTATAAATATAAAATTCATATAAATATGGTTTGCTGACATAACAAAATTCTTTTATAATTCTCTTAATTCTTTATCATGAACAGCACTTGGAGTTTTATCCTGATGCCCTGACTTCAGTTCCTTAGTAATGCACTGGAGCCTAATGGAGAAAGAATAATGCAGAAGATAAATTCCGTGGATTTATAGGCATTTTCAGGGTGCCATGGCTGTTCACACAAAGCATTAAGCCTGAGGACTTGCCTTGTAAAGCCAAGCCTAGTTCCACGCTGTGTGCTTTATTTAGAGGGCACCTTCCATTAGACTAAGTTGGAAGTGGAGATGTCCCCAGGAAAACATGTGTGTCCACAGATATTGAAAAGGGTCTGTTCATCGCCCAACCCAGCACCTAATTACATAAATACAGGATTTATAAAAATCATTAAAATGTAAAAAGCTGGGGAATTCACATATGAAAACTATGGAAGTAGTTAGAGTTTGAGGATATTCCTTCAGGGGTACCTATCAGTAGCCAGTTTTTTATGGATTTTATCACCTTTAAAATTTAAAATTCTTTAAAAATTAAACAGGTCTCAGGTGATAGATCTCCTATTTGGAAAATGTAGTGTATGTACTAAAATCTGTATGTGCATACATACTTCTATACACCCCCCCACATACACACACATATAGGGATTTAATGGTCAGTCTGAAGGCATAAATCCATGTGTCCTTACAGCTATGTGTAAAATTCCCTCAGATATTCAAATGCATTCCTCAAATGTCTGACCAATGAGTTGTCATTGGTGGTGGAAAGCAACACAATGTCCAAGCAAAACTGTAATTTTTAGAGCTTCTGACATTAATGAATGTCAATTGTGCTTAAAAGTGTTGGATATTTTGGGGATATTTTAAGTAAATGAACTTGAAGACTTATTGTCAGGTTGCCAAGTTCAGTTATTAGGTTGTATCTGTATTCCAAGGTGTCTTTTGCATCTTTTAAGGACAAAGCAAAGGTTGCCTGAGAGATCCAAACTTACTGAGGTCATTTGTGACTGGCTATGTCCTGTATGTCAGTGTGAGTGTGTGCCAAGGGCAGATGTTTTCAGACCTGAAATAGTCTGCTGTTTGATGCTAATCCTTTTTCAGTATGAGTTACAGTTATATTGTTATATTTTGTGTAGAGCTTTAGACTAAATGACTGCAGCAGATTAGTTTGGAGGTGGTATCAAGGACCTCTGCATGTGACTGAAAATAATCTGATTTATCATTTCCAGGAGTAGATCAGATTAAAACCCCTGTGCTGACATAATTGCCACCCCTGTCTCACCCATGGTAGTTTTGCATGGCAACTGCTGCTTCTTGTAGAGGTGGGCTCAGCCTGATGTGCAGAAATGTCTACATGACATCACACCAGTTGCTAAAATAATGCAAACACGTATAGGAGTTACTGTTCAGCAGAACATTAATCTGTGGTAATGATAAACATGTCTGTGCTCGTGCCTGGAGCAATTTCTGCATGAAGTTGTAAAAGGGCAAAATCAGTCTGCTTGTTTGCCTTTATTGTTATTTGTACTGAGCCAACCTCAAGGTTTTCTCCGTTTCATCTACAAGGCAGCAGTACCAAAAGGGAAAAACAATCAGGAAGATGCAAATCTTTTCATAGATACAGTACTAGGTCAAGTAAAATAGTATATAGCCACAGGGACTGATTTCAGAAGCAATATATACTATAGCATGTGAAAATGTTTCCATTTTTCTAAAGTATTATAAATCTCAAGTAGGGTATTTAGATACAGACTCTTCCAATTTGGCAATAGCTAACACCATTCAAAAGCAAAACTCCACGACCTACAACAGGAACGAATATTCCTGAACTTACTTTTGGCTTTACCATTTATATGGGTACAAGTTCCTGCCTCCTCATAAAAGGGTCCAAATTTAAAATTACGTATCTTTTGAAGTTGTAAATATGGGGTTTTTTAAAAGTTTTAGCAATAATGTTTCGATGGCGATTTGTAAAGTAGGTCATTAAAACTGGGCACATAATCTTTTTAATGTAATCCAGCATGTTTCCAGCATTACCATTTTACATTGTATTTGCTATTAGTTCTAATTGCCAACGAAATCTCCTACTACCATCATTATTTGGTACTCCACATGCTGAGAAAAGAACCTAAGAAGATTTATGTGCTGCTAACAGTGGAATATAAGTCTTCTAACTTGCAGGAGATAAACAGTTTAGACACAGCCTTGATGAACGCCCTCCCTTCATCACTCACTTATGCCATGGGGACTCTTTGGGTGTGTGAGGAGAATCTGGTTCCCTCTCTAGTAACCACAAGGTTTTTGCCTCTTTGTTTTGTTCAGAGCATTTTGTTTGAGAATAAAATTAGTTTATCATTTTGAGACCCAACTCAATTTGCAATTAATTCAGCTGGAATTATTTAATTTACTGAGATGGATAAACCCCTTATATAAAAGCTTACTTCTCTTGGTCTCCGAAGTTTGATTAGTGTGTAATTCTGCTCTCTCTTGCATTTTAATTCAGATGCTCTCTGAAATCATATTCACACCTACCTCTCTGCCAATACCATGAGGAAAAGTTTGGCTCCTTCATTGTCAGTGAGGAGNTTTTTTTTTTTTTTTGTGGTCTAGATGTTCCATTGCCCTCCTCCAGGATCTGTGATTTAATTAATTCTGCTGTTTTTATCTGGAATCCCTTTGCTCTGCTGCAGCAAGACTACACTCACTACATTTAAATATTGAAAATATTCACTGCCAACAAATTTGTTATTCTTGAAAGGTTTCCAGAACAATTCTATTACTGTTAAACCTGCCTGCAAAACATAAACATCTTAGACTGTATCTTCTGCTTTGCCTATTAATCCAAATAATTAGATTTATTTGAAGAAACTGCAAGTAAAAAAACATGGTAACTAACTTGCCAATATCACCACTTTAAAGTTTGGGTATTTTATTTCATTAATTAATATGGAAAGGCAAAAGGAAATACTGGAAGCTGAGAAAGAGTTGTCATATGGACTCTTCTGTAGCATCAGTGTGTAAACTTTGAAAAATACATAACATTTTACAATCTCGTACATCATATAATCTTCTAATCATGATTCAGTAGTTTTAGTGCAAAAACAATTTGAAGCAATTCAAAGTTTGTGCATGTAACAAGATGGGGATGACACTACTGTGGAGCACATTTGATCAGTAACGTTGTTCAGCATAATTGGTTCATTGTCACTTAATTAAATTGCACCTCCTTTCATAGTACAGAGCACCAGAATTAGTGTGCTCATTAATAGGTCAGGATAGGTCCATTCTGTACACAAGCCAGCTGAAAAGAAAACTGTAATCTAGTGACACAACTTTCATAATTAACAGGTAAGACTTGGCAAATGACTTTCCTGGATCCTACACGTGTAGGAAGCACTGCCTGAAACAAAGAGTTGTGCAGCACAGTAAACTCAGGGCTGAAGTATTCTGTCATTCGAATAACACATTTAATGTCAGAATTCAATTACAGATTGAGCCAAGTTTTAGTACTCGTCTTTCTAGATTGGCTTGAACGTGCAGTTTTCTTTATGGCTATCATCTCTTTTTCTTTTGTTGTCTTCTTCTGTATCCATAATAGGAAAGGTGATAAAACCTACATCTTATAAAGCTTCATAATTTTTTTCCCTGTTTATGTGTGTGGAGGTGTGGGGTTTTAAGCACAGAAAATTTTCAAAATCTACAAGTACTTAAAAAATTTAATGTGAATTCCTGCATGAGCCATAAGGCTATTTGAGGACTATGGTAGGAGTAAGTATCAGTATTGATCTAATGTCAGCCTGTCATTAAATATACTAAAAAATAGAGATGTTAGTAAACTAAAAGGCCTATTCATTCAAACAAACAAAATAAAAAGTGTTCCATTCTACAGAAAGAAGAATACAATGTATAACAAAATGCAATTCATTTTCAATTTTATGGGAAAGATGTGATTTATCACCCTGAATAAGAGAGATGTTATTAGAAGGTTCATTTCTGGTTACACTGTCAAATCAGCAGTGTATTCTAGTCACTAAAAAAGCTATTGCCTCAGACTTTGAGAGATCAATAATACATTGTGTTTGTCTTGGTATACATGTAGTTAAGATCAGTCTGTGTGAGTGTTACCCTTCTCAAAAATTCCTACTGCAGGTGTTTTGGTCCAAGCACTACAGTATTTTTAAGATCAGCGAATCATGAGTGCTGTGTGGAAGTGTTTATTGTAAAGCTGTTCTTGGTCAGTGTCTTAATTAAAATGCTCGCTTTGGTCATATTAAACCACACAGAGTAGTGAATGATTGTTCAAAGGAATAACATGTTAGTGAAAAAAGTAATGGCTTGTTCTCTTTTCACAGTTCTATTATAATTAACACCATTACCATACATTAAAGATAAATCATGTATAGGAACTACACAAAGAAGAAAGGACAACCTATGAAGTGTAATTCTATTTCTATGATGTATTTCCTCTCTTGTCTGTTTCGTTGTTGTTGTTTATTATTAACAGAAAGGTGATCTCTTTATTTAAAATAAAACAACAACAAAAACGGAATAGTCATATTTCTGTTCACAGGGCAGATCACGTTCTGGTTTAAGGATGGCAATGTATGGAATTCCTTCCTTCTACAAAAACACAGTCTCTAGAAATCTGACGATGAAGTTACTTAAACTGTGGCTCCTCTTCTTTATCTGACCTGGTGCAATTATCTCTTACAAAATTTATTACTTTACTGTTTACTATACTAAGTGGCTGTAAATCTCAGGGGGGAAAGTGGGTATAAAAACAGGACTCTACTTTTTTACATTTAACACTTTTCCCATCCTTTATTACATTCAGCATGTTTGCATACACCTGAAAAAATAAAGAGTGGTGGTTGGGATTTTATTTGGAATTCACAATAACACACAAGGTTATAAAATTTTAATCTGTGTGTAGATGAATGAGCACTGTTTTTCCCAAGTTGTTCCCTTGGAAATTCTGCAGTCAATTAAAAGCTGGTGAAGGGAGGCAACGCCACCCATGCTTTTTAGGTGTTTGGCTCTCTAACACTTCTCTGTGGCTTGTGGAGTCCAAGGCAAGCAGGAGGCAAAGCTGTGCTTTGCATGGGAGAGGGAACACGCACAGATTTTGTCTGCACTCCGTCACATCTTTCACTGCCTCCTTTTTGTATTCAGCTCTAGTCTGACATGACAGGTAAAAGCAGCAGATGGGGTCAGTCAGACCTTCTAAGCTCCTTGAGGAAGGCGTTTGGCTTTGGTAATGGCAGGGAAGGGTGTATAATGTGCAGTGCCCACTTGATGTGTCATCTTAACCTCTGGGACCTTTTTATATCATGTCCTGCACTCATATTTTATGGCAGTCTGGTCAGGAAACATCTCACTGCTGAACCAAGAGTTGGAGAAGAATTCAAGCCTCAGTTCTCACCCATTTCCCCCCAAATTAGCAATGAGCGCTACTTTCCTTTTGGCAGCATTAATTCTAAAATAGAACAGTATTGAGACTTATGAAATCGGAATAATCTGGGTTGGAAGGGATGTTTAAAGGTCACCTAGTTGCACACCCCAATTCTAAAAATTTAACTTTCTCCTTTTATCTCCCCTTGAACTTAAGGCAAAATACCAATCACTATTTCACTATTTGGAAATATTTCCTAAAGCTTTTCCTGTTGACCTTTTTTATGAGGCGTTGTTAATATAGCTAAAAATGGGAAATCTTGCAATGCTATAGGCTCACTGTAATCTCAAAAGATCCTTCTAAATACCCACAACTACATATTTCTATGTTGGCTTCGCCCTTTTGAAAATAATCCTTAAATTAATAATTTTAAAACAGTCTTTATTCTCGCATTACAAAGTAAGTGTTTCCATACAAAGTTTTTCTGAACATCTATTTAGGCACCTCAGCAGGAACTTTGGTGCAGAATCTTGTAGCTGCATTACCCATCGACTTCAATGGGATTTTTGAAGACTGAGAAGCCACGGGAACCAGCATGTTTTTTTGTTTTTTTGNTTTTTCTTTTTTTTTTTTTTTCCCTTTCCTTGTAAAAAAATCCAGAAATTGAAATTCTTGATGGATTAAATAAAATTAAAATAAATAAATAAATAAATAGTTAGATAGATAAATAAATAAATAAGAGAGAGGGCCATGCCCGGGGTGTGCTGAGAGAGCAGCACTTCCACAGGTGCGGCACCTGGCAGGGGGGATGTCAGCGGGTGGCAGATGTGCCCAGCTCACGCACTTCTCTGCCCCTGCACACTCTCCCGGCACCTGGTGCAGGAATTAATTATTTTTTTAAAAAAAAAAGAAGAAGAAGAAGATGAAGAAGAAGAAGAGGAGTCATTGTTGCGGGGATGCTCGGGCGGCTCACGCTCGCTTGCCCCTTGTGACCCCTCGGCGCAAGTTTACGGAGCCGTGCCAGCCCGGGCGGATCCCCCCGCTCTCCCCTGCGAGGCGCGGACCCCTTTAAACCGCGGCCCTTGCCGAGCGGAGCGCGCCGCCCGGGATGCTCTTTCGCCCTTGCCTTGTCAACTAACCCCCTCTAGCGCCGAGCCGGCCGCACTCGATCCGAGGGCTGCCGGCAGCGGGCGAGGCGAGGAGGCGCTTCCCGCGCCC
>VXBX01008403.1:677793-730667 GCA_013400415.1 Scytalopus superciliaris | reverse complement strand
GGGCCGAGGACGCGGGGAGTCCGGCGGGCACCAGCCATGGGGTGTAGTGAGGTGAGGGCATTGCTCTGGAGAGTCGGCCTCCTCCTCCCCCTGCTGACAGCGCGCCCCGCCGCCGCCGGGCATGTCGCCAGCAACCACGGTAAGTGCGGGCTGAGGGGGGCGCGGTGCGGGGTCCCCGCAACTTCGCGGCGGCGGGGATGGAGGGACGGGGGGTCCGCGCCGTGCCCGCCAGCTCGGCCGCGGGAAGGGGCACGGGGATGCGGGAGCGGAGGCCGCTCCTTCCCGCTGCCTGCGCCCCTCCGAAGTTGGGTGTTTGGGGACAGAGGGACAGCGGGGCTCTGCCGCCCGCCCCGCCCCGCCCCGGCACGGCGAGCTGCTGACTCCCGCCGAGCGGGGACAGCGCCGTAACCCAGCTCTCCGCCGTCGGTCCGGTCCCCACCCAGCCGCCGGGCTTGGCCATGAACAGCAGGTCACCCAAAGTTGCCTCCCGGCGAGGTGGAGCCATGGCATCTTTTTCCTTGAAACGTGGTCTTAAGGCTTGCGCCTTCAGGATGGGTTTGGGAGAGCTCACCGCGCGTGAAGGGAAATCGCTGCTCGTCAGCGAACAGCCCAAAGGTGCCTGACTGTCCTTAGCACCTCAATTTTACGTGCCAGGGTCTGACTGTCCCCCCAAAATTCCCGTTTAAAGTCTCTGTAACAGATGCATGTTCGTCAGGTCTTGCTGAAGACGCTATTTCCATTCTTCGAGTGCACGTTTAAGAAAAATGCCTGTGGATTAAGGAGGGAATCATCCTGTTTATAGAAATGAAAATGCATAGCACACCCAGAGGATATAGAATTTTGTTCGGAATAACTGAATAGCCCAGACCTGATTGTGAAACGTTACGTGTTATCAAACGTCTGGGTAGAACAGAGTATTTCCCTAAGTGCTTGTTTTCTCTGTATCTCTCAAGTTATAGAGGATGCATCTATTCTTAAATTGCAGGAGTCTTCCACAGTTTTAATATTATTTTTGTTTTTTCTTCGAGGTTTTATTGTTTTGTGACTGAAATGTGGCAATTGAAGGGGAGCTCTAAATTATTTTAGATAGAAATTATTTTACCTGCTGTACTGAAAGGAGTATTGAAAATTGTGGTGGAAATGATGATGAGAGAAGACAAACTGGTTTTAGTCATGGAGTACTATCAAATATATAGTTCATGTATTTTCACCTTTTTGTCCTACAGTCTATTTTCACTGGTCATTTTATCCACCTGAGTAGTAGTAAAAACAGAGAATAAAATACCTAGAAAACATGATTAGTATGAGAGTATGGCCACAAATACCCTGTGCCACCAGGGTGAGTTATGGCAGGGACATTCCAAGTTGGTATTATTCTTTTACATCTCCTATTCTAAATAGGATTAATAATTCCACTTTATAATTGTATAGCATACAGTCATAGCAGTGCTATGTTAGATTTTGCCTTTTCTCATGTGTTAGAAGACGTGAGACTTTCACAGTGGCACAGCAGTTTTCCTTTCCTCTCACAGACATTACTGCATGCTGATATCTGCTCCATGACCACAAGGCCTAACAAGACACACAAATGCAGTTTGAAGAACAATCTATTCATTATAGAATAACTAAGACAGAATATGCATATCAAAGGCAAAAAAAAATTAATAAGTAATGCGAGGTTTTTAAACTAGTATTTGATATTCTAGGATTAAATTAGTAGGGTTTAAATGGTGTTTTAAAAGGCAAGTGGAAAATGAGGAAAATTGTTGCCAAGACAGTTCAGCCCAAAGAAAAGTGTGCCAAGGAGGAAGGGGGTTTTTGATGCTGACATAACTTTTCCCAACAAGTTCAGGTGTAGAGGTCTGCAGAGAGTACTGCTGAGTTACCTGACTTCTGAGTAACTTCTCTTTCTTGCTTCAAAACTTTAAATAAAAGGAGCAACCTCTTTGCTACGATCATTGTGCCATAGAAGTCAAATAATAAGTACAACTCAAAAAAACCCAGGCGAACTGAAAATTGACCAGATTAACACAGGTCCTTAATATGCACAACCCCAGCTGATTAATAAAATGCTGGCAAGGAGAGTCTGCTTTTAACGATGACTCTCTCTAAATCCAGGAACTGAATGAAAGAAACTACAATAAAAAAGTTTCTGAAAGCACTTCAAATGCCAGTTACTAACAGTTGGAATCACAGCTGGAAAGGATTTTTTTTTTTTAATTTTGTGAGGGAAACATAATCTCTTAAATTTTCGTAAAGTGTGTTTTCATCTTGGAAACATGTTTGCAATAACTGCTGTTAGGTTTTCACTGGTAATTATAATAATGATGTATTAACTTGGCTTTGCTATCTGGTATATTTGGTCTCCTATTTTGCATTTAAAATATACCAGCATTGATACTAAATTGCAAAGGAATGGGTTTTTTGGGGGGGTTTCTTCACTGTGGGAAAAGGATGGAAGGGGAATAGCTTTATTAATGTGCTTGGTAAACAGACAGCCTTTCCACTTCATCCTTAATGGTTTATTTTCTGCTATTAAAGAGGGATTTCCAGAAAATTCATATAATCCCGTTTTATAAATTGTTATTATAACTATGTTGGGATTAATCTTTTTGTTCTTGGTAAACAAAAAGAAATATATGTATTTTTTGTTTGGTTCCAAGGCTCTTAGGTTGTCATATTTCACCCAGTAGGTCAATGTGTGGTGTCTTACAGTATCAGTAGCAAGGCAGACACAAACAATGCTATTGACAGGGAAGTGAACTTACTCATTCACCTTCATGAAGTGACAAGTTCAAAAACAAATTTTGACCACGCCAAGGGCTAATTTTCTCTGCCAAGAAACACCCTGTAGGTAGGCAAGGCCGTGGAATTGCATAGGAACAGTGTGATGCTGCAGTGGGGAACAGAACTGCCTGACACATAAGGCTCAGGTCATGGTGGAGGCTGAGTGCCTGCACACCCAGCTGGATTTTCAGGAGCTGTCCGTGACATCCAGCATGAAGGGGTTGTTTTACTATGCAAGATTTCTGCCTGTGTTGTAGCTTTGCTGTTTGGTTGCCAGAAGAGGAATTGGGCAATTGCTCTCAAGCCTGAAGTTACAGATAAGAGTGCCTGATCTGTGCAGTTCTGGGTGCAGAACATGTAGGAGCTTTAAACATAGAGGTCACATCAGGTGACAGTCCCCCTGTGCTAACTGTGCACATTTCTACGTTTCTACTTCCATGTAAACCAGAAAGAATTTCTGCACCCTGGCTTCTTTCAGGTTGCATCTGCCACTCTGTATCACACGATTAATGAACTTCTGAAGTAAACTATAGGACTTGCAGAGTTTATAACACATCATGTCTCTCAGTGAACTGTAAAAGGAAGTTGCTTTTTCAGTTACCAGGTATCATTATATCCTGTCAGGTTGTGCAAGGTTGGTCTTTTTATACATACCTCTAAAAGGCATCTGCATTCATTTTCTTCCTCTTACAAAAGAGTTGAGGTAGGACATAATGTCACCAAGTGTCAGTTCTGAAATTCGTATAGCCTTTATTTTAACAATAATTACACTTGATGTAAATTGGGTAGCTCAAAGTAGGTAATAAAGCTTTTTGATTCTGGTATTACAATATCAGACAGATAAGTAATGACCTTGAGTTATCGGTTCAAAGAAGTTGACTTATTTTTATTCATATATTTATTTTTATGTAAGTGCAGTCCAGCACAGGTAAGTGTTCTTTCTGAATAGAGCACTCAGAATTCTTCTGTAGCAATAAGGAGACCCAGGGCTAAGTGTTTGTAATGACTGAACTTCTCTCTGAATGAAACTGATGTTTTTCTGCTGGAGGATATTCCTCACTCTGAGGACTTAGAGCACTGTGGAGAAGGCTGTGCCTGTACTGTACTCACCCTGGTGGATTCTGCTGTTCAGTTGTCCAGCTAATATTTTTTATAGGCATTCACATCACTGCAGAAAAACGAGCAAATGAAATAAACAAAGCCACTGCAGTAAAGGGGTGTCATTCCCTTTTCAGTGTGTAAATAAAATCATGAGAAAAAAATATCTTATTTTAGTTTCAAGCTATTAAGAAATGTCTCAAAAAGGTTTCTACCTGTGTGTCCTACATCCAGATAGACTCAGAGGCTAATGAAGACTTTGGAACTTGTGCAGTTAGAACTGCACAAAGTGACTTGTTATCCAAAAGCCTCGATTTGTGTGCCATGAACAGATTTGCCAGTAGTGCTTCATGATATATTCCTGGTGTTGTGTTTGGCAGCACTGAGAGCTGTTTGAATGCCTCGTTGTTTTGGACAAATGAAAGTTGGTGTGGAAATAGTAAATGTTAAAAAATGCATAGCTTAAGCAGATACAGTTTAAAACCAAATCAATACAGTTTACATGTAATTTAGAGGTGTGAAAACACCACGGTGGAAGTAAAGTGCTTCCTAAAGTCTGCAACGTGGCCTTGTTTGAGAAAGGAGGCAAGTCAGAATTTAAGCTAAATGTTACAAGGTTTGATACAGAATGACCATTCTTATTCTGCTATAAGTTTAACTCTTTGATCAGATAACACTTCTCTTTGCAAGTCAAACGGTTTACAAAGGGAAAAAGCATGCAGGAAATCCAGTTTCTGTAATTAAAATCTCCTCTTTGTTTCTAGATATATGTTTTTAGATCTGGGGTCTCCTTAAGGGTTTGTTGAGGATATCTGATATTGGACTTTTCACTTGAGAATTTTAGAAAAGTCTGAAAGTTCAATACATTTTTTGTCAGTCAAATATGGAGTAAGTCAATATCCACTGTGTTGCCTATGTTTTACTTTTTTGTAATTAGAAGTCTAGCAGGTTTAAAATCTCCTTTAACTAATTAGGGATATTTAGGAAATTATACACATGTGCAATAGGAGAAGCATTTTATTGTTATTATATCCAAATACAGCATAGCTATGTTAGGCTATATTCTTATTCCAGCTGTGGGTGCTAGATGGAATATTTCCTTTGGGATTCCCTGGATTTCTCTAACCTGGCATTGACACGAAGAAGAGGCTGGCCTTTTACTTGATAAGCCTGTTAACATGTTGAACTCTGTGACAGAGAGAATGGTAAATAGTATGGGAATAGGCAAGTAGATAAATAAATTATTTGTCCAAAATCTATCCTGACCTCTGGATACCACATTATTATGCAGGAGAGGTCACCAAAAAACTATCTGTTGTGAATAGCACATCTTCAGAAGCTCGGTTTGAACTTGCAAATGATATGTCAATCTTTATGACAAGGTGTTGGAACTGAGAATTCCTGCTGACAAGATTTCTCTCATATGATAAACCCATGAAATTGTTTGCAGAATTTCTTTCTGGACCATACAAAAGTGGGAAAAAATTAACAGTGGAGTTGTCCTTTAGCTTGGTCATTGTTACTGCAATCCCCTTAGTCTTCTAGTTTAACTTATTCCAGCTATCCTTATAGTAGTTCCAAGGATGCTTCCATTATCAATCTTGCAGCACCTTTTGTGTGGGTAAGCTACTGATCATTCCCACATCTAAGAACAAGGCTGTTCAAAATAATCATTAAAGAGAAGTCACTTCAACTGATCCAGCAGCCATTTTCATGTGTTACAGAGCAAAGCTCAGAGACTAATCTTGGCTTTAAATCAACTGCATGTTTTATATGGATATCTAAAGCTGGCTAATCCATTGTATATAAAAAAAAATAAATCCCCAAACAAACAACGAAACAAAACTGTTCCAACAAACCACCTAAAGATTTTCCGAGTCTGTAGGAGAGTTTTGCTGATTCAGTTGTCCCACCCACATATCATAATACTTCTTTATGTTAGAATTTTTATTGCTTATTGTCTTGGATATCTGCGTTTGGACTAAATTCTGTCATCCTGTAAAAAAAATATATGCTGAACAGATTGCTAATGGGGTTAATTAATAATTAGAGATTTATTAGTTTTTTATAAATGAAGGTATTTTCATGAGGCTGTAAATAATTTTATAGATAATAAAAAAACACTGCCCAAGCAATGCATGGGTGGGTTTCCCCCCCTGCAGTTCATGATACTGTACAACTAGTTTTCTGCTCTTTAAGCAGTTATTTCCCAGTATGCCTCAACCATTAAGCCAGCAGCTACTTTCTTTTATGAATCTATTCCCATTCCAAGCATATAAAGCATCAATAATTATTCTGTGTTTTCAAAGAAAGTAGGTGTATTTTGATCTTTAAAGTAAGACTAGATTAAAAAAATCCTGTAATATTATTGACTGCTATCTCTTTTGACAGCCCAGTAGGGTCAGTCTTTTAAATTCAAATACTTTTATTTTATGAGGAGATTATATCTAGATTGAAAAGAAGAATGCCTTTCTGTAAATAATCTGAGGATTTAAAATCTGTTTTGCCTCAAAATAGAAATTCTTGGTTTGTTGTTTGGTAGACTCCTAAGATTCTGATAGATTATTTTTTTTCTTCTTGAGAGGTGGTTTTATTTGTTCTAAGTTGACTGAGTTGCAGACACTTTGAAGGTGTCTGCTGTTTGCTGAGAGGCTCTCCAAAAAGAGCAGCATCCCATTAACAAGGGGAAGTGCATGGCAGCTCCTCAGAAGAAGAACTGACATAAGCAAAGCAATCCAGAGTGAACATTTCAATACACATTTCAGTAACTGCATTGGCAATCCAGCATTTCTCCATGCCAGCATGGTTTGGAAATTCTACAGATTCGAGCTCAAAACCGGCGCTGTGTCACTTCTGTGCAAGAAGAAAGGTGGGCAGGAGCAGCACGTGGACCAACCCACTGTGGAGGTGCACACAGAGAAGGAGGGCAGAGTTAAAAGGTGTATTTACTGGGAGCTCCACCGTCTCACTCCATTTAACGGCTTCTGCACCTCGAACGGGAGGGGGAAAAGTCACATATAGCAACCAGTGTCATTGATGCATGTAATGAGGGATTTGTTTTGGCTGGGGACCCCTGGTTAGAGTGCACTGGCTGCTGTAATTTGTATTCTCTGACTGCTGGTTGCTTCTTGGTTTAAAATAAAGGAATGAAAGAACAAATTAGAAAGCATGCCAGAAAATAATGCACTAGCGTTTTAATCTTGGTGAAAGTGGTTCTCTTTCTGAATTTCCCAGGACTAGTTTTGTCAACTAACTAGTTTTGTAGAACCAAATTCCACAGAAAAAAAAGCTGCCACAATTTAGTATTGTTCAAATATATTTTGGATATATTAAGAAAAGTAAAATCAAAGGAAACCTAGCTATTTTTTTTCTGTAGTGCTTCCAATATTTGTGTCTGGAAACTGATTGCAGGAAAAGCATTTGGATGAGGGATTCATAATTCAAAACGTGGTTTGAATCCAGTAATTTCTGCTAAACAAAGTGGGGCCATATAAAAATGCATAGTCCTTCTCACTGTGTTTTGTGTGGCTACTGAAGACCTTTGAAAAGGAAGGTAAGGGAAATGTAAAACATTTGTCTCTGTTAGATTGCTTTTGTTTGTATTGCAGAATTTGCACTTGCACGCCAGAATGGTACAGTAGAAACACCCATTTAGAGGGTTATTTTAGATTTAATCGTTTAGTTTAGTGGACTTTATTTCTTAGAGGAACATTTCGTTTAGGTAAATATGAATCCTGTTAGTATTTAGGAATGAGGAAACATGATGAGAGCTGTGGCAGGCAGGAGCTTCTCAGCCAAACTCTCATTCAGCCTGCCATCAGATGTGATGGAAACCCAAACTCTCTTGCTGCTGAGACAACTGTAAGGATAGTTACCCTGTGATTTCGGTATGTGATAAAAAAGTCCTGACTTTGCAGATTTCCAGACCCAGAATTTCAGAAAGATTTAGCTTAATTTTCATCTCTAAGAAATATAGATAAACATCTCATGCTGAGGGTAAGAATTTGCCTTTTTTTAAATGGTGTGTCTGTGTTGTATTCAAAGGAAGAGGAGTGACTGTGTACACTGTACAGTGCAAAAATGGCCTGCTAGAGAAGTATCATAAAAAGGCTGAATCTGGAGAAATTTGGGATTGTAAAAGTCAACCAGAAAATCAGATGGTATTCCATGCCATTAATGGGTCCTCTTGACGCAGATGAATATAATGATGCTGTCTTACACTCCATTTTTCTGTAGACTGCCTAAAGGGCATCTCAGCTGGTGCAGAGAAATGGATGGTAGCGGTTGGAAGGAATCCAGCATTTCTCATGGCCATTGTTCAATGCTTGGCTCTGTGCAAACATTAGACTGCAAGCAGAGTTATTTTTTCAGTTCTGAGTCTCTTCAAAACTACTGGGTTTTTCTCGGTAGTCTTCTGCTTTCTGTTTTTTCACAGCCACTGTTCTGAGGAGAGAGTGAAAGGCCAGTGCTTTTAGTTTAGTTAGTGATCAGTTTGCGACATCCAGTATATATTCCAAGGAATTAGGTTTTTTGTGCTCACAAGTAGGTGGCAGAGGTAGACATAACACCTTGGTTGTCAGCGTAGTCTTCAGTGAAACTCAGGGTTAATTTTTCTTCCTGTACAGAATTTGTTGTTCTCTGCTAGGAACATCGTCTTCCTACTTTAAAAATCCATGAAGTATCAAACCCCAGTTTGTAAAAATGCTGACTTCAGATGAAGTGGCTTTGCACCACATAACTTAAAGATCTGAAACTTGCTTGACATTTAGTGTACCTGGTGTCTTAAGAGCCTTTCTGAAGTCAGGGCTTCAGCCTCAGAGCCAGGTGGTCCCAGGAGCTGTTTGATTCCCACTGCCTTGGGAACCAGCTCTCTCTGATGTGGGCTGGGAGCCATGGGGACTACCTCAGTTCTGGGAGTTCCTGACTATTACATGTGGGACTTGCTAATCCCAACAGTGTAAAAATGGAGGCAATAAGAACTTTCCTTTCCTACTGCAAGTGTTATGGTTTAGAAAGCTCGTTTTTTCTTTCTCTCTTCACATATCATTCACGTAGGGTGCTTTATTTAGGTTCAGAGTGTAATCCTCTACTCAGTTTTCTGAATTCCTTAACAGATGAGAGATGTCACCTTCCATGCCATAAGCACTAGATGGTAATGAAGGCCTGTACCTTGCCAGTAGATTATGCTAAATAGCAAAGGCATTTTGAAACTTGCACGTGAAATAGGCTCATTTTCAGGTGACACACCAGGTTTGTCCTCTCTAGGTTGAGTAATGATTGTGACCTCCCATTCTGTGGCTCTTTTTATCACTTCATTTGGCCTTACTTTTCTTTCCTCCTTTTACTTTTCTTGACCTTCCTCTTCTCCTAGATGGTTTCTGTCCATCAGCACCCACAAAGTTTAAGGGCCATAAGCATAGAGGAGGTCACACATGTAGCCACTTTCCCATTTTATCCCTCTCTCATTGCATACCTGTTGTTGCCACAGTACATCAGAAGTTTCAGTAATGCTTAGCCTATTCACTTTACTCCTAATAATTTTCCTTACAAATTTTGTAACAAGTACTTTTGATTTTAAGTAATGTCCTGAGGCCTTAGCTTTAGTGGATTTTCATTCCATTAAAGCAAATTAGGAAATTATTTTTAATAGCTATAGTCCAATAGATGCATTTTATACTTTAGAGATGTGCCTCAAGAAATAAAAGCTGATGGAAATTTGTGTCACAGATGAATATTTTGCAAACAAAAAAGAAGATCAATAATAGATTAGGCTTGATTAGATGTTGACATTTAGAGCTGCACATAGCTTGTGCTAAACCTAGTGACAACAGGCAGTCTTCTTCCTATTCTGCATTTGTACCTCCATTCTTGGTTCAGGTGGGTCACAGAACAGACATTGTAAAGGTTAATGGACAAATTACCATACAGCTCATCTCATGGTTCAGGTTTCAGCCTGGAGGGCTGAATGGTTTATAATCTAGTTTTTCTTACATGGAATATCAGTTGTTTAATTTTTTTTCCTATGCAATTCTGAATTGCTTGAATGTTTAGATGAGTCTGGAATAATTTAAGGACTCATTTTATGTCCTGTCTTCCTCCATACGCTCGTTTTACTCCAATGCAGTTTAAGCACAGTTATACCTGGCTTGCCTGCTTTCTAAGGGAGAAGAGAGTGAGAATTATGGTCTTTAGTTACTTCCTTTCCATTTAATTAATATATCAAAAAGTGATCCTAATGGACAGTATTGCTTCGTTTTGCTATGTAGTTTTTGCCAACAATATCTAGCTGTTTATTCTTACTTCTTTTTTCCTCCTGGCCAGTTTTTAATGCATAACAAGACCTTCACTTCCCTCAGCAGGATTACCAAACCGATCTTTTCACCCAATTGCCCTTTGCAAAAAACGTAAGCATTTTCCAGCTCATAACTAAAAGTGACTGAGAAGTCCCAAGAGGTTTGTTAACATTGCCTTTCTGCCTTTCAATTCCAATAAACAATTTTCTTTCACAAATAATGGTTCTGGTGGGTGGTGCAGAGCTGCAGACTGAGCTCCAGGTGAGAGGCTCTGAACTGCTCACCCTTTACAGGACAAAGGGCACCTGTGGCACTTGTGGGCACCTTTGGCACAGGTGAGGCTTGGACTGTGAGGGGATAAAAGTTTTGTTGGGATCCCCATTGGAGGCATCAGCTGGGGTTGTTACTGCACCATGAATAAATGGCTTTATGGAAGGAGACATCTGAGACTCTACTAAGGGAGACCTGGCATTGAACTGGTGAGGAGACCTGGCTTCAAACTGGTGAGGAAACATGGTCTGAGTGTGTAACTGGGACATGAAGGAGTCAAACAGGGCACCCTCAGGTCACTGGAGCTGCAGCTGTGAAGGACTTTGGTCCCAGCAGGGAAAGTCTCTGGCGTTGGGAATGTGACTGCCAGGGAGTCTCGTGAATGGTCAGGCTGGGAACTTTTCTTACCATAGTTAATAGCCTGATACAGCTTGTGAATTTTGAGAGAAATCACTAAACTGTGATGTGGTTGTATTGCTAAAGATCCTGGTGTGGTTTCTGTTTTCTCTCCCTGGTTGTCAGTATTGTTTCCGTGCTATTTGAATGAAGTGCAATGTGACCCTGTGAGACAAGAGTCATTCTGAGAATCCTGTTTAGATGTCTGGCCTGGGTATCTTCTTCCCTTGTCCACACACCTCAAGCAGGAGTGTTCAGTGTGCTCTCTTACACTGGTGTTGTGCATTCTGTGCTGCTTTCCTTATCAGCTCCCAGTGTGGTTGGTAACTACACATCAGTGGTGGTAGAATCAGGTTATTTCATTCATGTGAAGTCCTCATCCTCCAAAGCTGGAAGGTTCCAGTAATTCACCTGAAATTCCAGAAGTAGGAGTGAATGAAAAAAAAATCCCTAAATAGCCCAATGTTTTCACTGCACCAGGATAACATCCTGTATGTCCCTTTGCAAACAAGGATGGCTGAAGTGAGTTGTCTGGAACTGACTGCACTGGGCTGTGGGAATGAAATTAAGGATACACTGTAATTCCAAGGTGCAGTGTTTGGTTTATGTAAAAAGCTTAAAGGGAATGGGTAGAACGGGAGTTGCTGTGTCCCAGAAGTCAGGTCTAAGTAGCCTGGACATTCCCCAGGCCATGCTGGTGTTCTGAGTGTGAATGGTATGGACAAGTGACACCGCTGGGAATGCGAGACAAAGACAGCAGGGCAGAACTGGCTGTTTGGGGGTATTGCTGTTAAGCAGAAGCTTGTTAGTTTTTCCTTCTTCTTTCTATTGTAAGAAACTTACTTTGCCTTCAAAACACTAAAGTTTGGATAACATGACTACTGGGCTTTGGTGGAGTGTTCTGATGTGCTGTGTAAGGAGAAACCTCTTTGCAAGTGGCAGGTTTGTGTGTCTTGCTCATATTTCTGGAGTAAAACCAATTGCCACCATCTGAGCAGATGAGAATTTTCTGCCTCTCCAGGACAGGTGAGACTGCCAAAGACATTGGTGGTTTGAGATTTGATCCTTCATTGTAGCTTGTAATATAATTATCAGGTTCATAAGGACCGTATCTTCAAAAAAAAAAACCAAAAAAACAAAAAAAAAAAAAAAAGAGAAAAAATAAAGAAGTTCTGCTGTGGGCAGGTTCTTAATAATACCCTTCACTTAAGCATCTGCTTAGTTAAGGGTCTTCATTTTTATGGTCTGTGTAGTTTAAAGCTGATGTTCAGTCTGTGCAGAGAGTGATTGAAGAACTGTTGAATATTTAGTACTAATCTATTTTATCTTTTAAGTGTGATTGTGGGTGCTTGAGTCTCTGACCTAAGCAGGCAAACATTTATGTGGCTGTAAGAAATCAGAAAAATCATCAGAATTATTTTCATTACAGTAAAGCGATACAATGTGTGACTAAAGCTCCTAAAAATAGCAGTGGGCTGCCCTTTATTTCATGGATAGTGAGGTGGAAAAGTAGGGTTTTGATAAGAGAGAGGAGATGAAAATAGGAAGAAGGAAGAGAAGCTAAAAAAATCTGGTTCTCCTGACTTTCTTACATGAATATTCTAATTTATAAAACTTTGAGTCTAGTCTGGTGGTAAAAAGAAATGTTTACGCAATAATACATCAACTCTAGCTGTAAGCATAGAGGCTTGGAGACTCCATGCAGGTTCTAGTACATAATTTAAAAAAATGTAAAAAATACACAAATTCCAATGTAGAGTAGGGGAGAAATGTTATCAACTTGAGTCCATTGATTCTATTTTTATTGCTCAAAACTGCTGCAGTTCATAAAATGCAGTTTTACAGGCTATTAGTCCATAATGTGGATTATGTCCTTTGGAGACTTATGTTAAAGATAAATGCAGCAGTTCAGGGAGATCTATATTGAACCTCTGTGAAGAGGGTTCGGGAATTATTTAAGTGCTTTTTACTGTGATTCAAACCCAAATGGGTTGGAGGGGAGAGGTTGCCATCACCTTTGAGGGCAGCAAATGAAATTAGCAATGGAAGAGTCAGTTTGTCATTCAGCAGTGGGCTTAATTTCCTTGGAGGTGAGGAAAATATGTCACTGTAAGATTGCTGGCATTGAAAGTGTTTTTCTAATTATTCTTGAGAGAAAGAATAGTATTTGCCTTTTAGTAGTACCTGCCAAGACTGTTTGCACTGCACTGAGGGGCTCTGACTGTGACTGGAACACAAGGTTGGGAAAGAGCTTTGTTACCACCATCCAAAGCTATATAATGTCACCACATGATTACAGCACCATGTTACCACATGATGCTGCATAAAAAAAAGGATTAATTTTCATTCTCAATCTAGTTAAACCATGTTCCCTAATTGCTCCTCTTGGAAGGTTGTTCTGAACTTCAGTGCTCTCAAATACATTTATGGACTGTGTTTATTAGTGAGTGGTGCTTATTTATTTGTGCTTGTGCTGGCATTGTCCCAAAGCTTAAGAACATGTTTCCATTCCTGTGGGGTTTTTTTTATCCAGCTCACTCTTGGAGGAGTCATTTTCTTTTGGGTTTTGCTGTGTGGTTTTCATCTTCGATTCAAGAGATTTCTGATCACTATGACAGCTAAGCCTTTGCTTATTCTTCATCCTGTTTAATTCACTCTTGAACAAAGGTGGCCAGAACCCCACAGAGCTTTGCTGGTGAGATTTTACTGGTACTTTGTGCAATAGGAGTATTTTTATTAGAAATACTGGCCAGTTCCTGTTTTGGTATTTGTCTCCTTCATTCCCATGTTGTTTCACTGATCCTGGGTTGGCTTGCCATCAGTCAATATGTGCACATCTTCCCTTCTTTCTCTGCTGCTCCACTCCCACTTCATAAAAAAAGTTCTCCTTGGCTCTTCAGATGTTTTATATTTAATGTTCTTCCATCTGTATTATCCCAGGTATGAAAAATCGTTCCTTCTCTCCTCATAGCCCTCCACGTAGTGTTTCAGCCTTTGGTGGTGCTGACAACGCCTCCCGACTTTTCCATGAAAAAAAAAGTCTCATTAGAACAAGCCTATTTTGGTCAAGAACATTATTTAAATAATAAATAACATCAGTCTCATGACTTATCTTTGATGAATTGCATTACAAGTTGCACAGTCAAATACTGTCTGTCTCAAAACATGCCTTTTATGAACTTGCTCGCCTCTTTTGCTTCCTATTTAAAGCAGCTAAAAACACTTTAACAACTTGTTTTAGTTTCCTAACCCAGTTTTATTTATACAATGAAATGTATATGATAAGCTAGAATGTTCACTACCCATGTGGTGTTGCCATGCAAGTAGGAATGTAATGATATCTTAACAGGAAAACACAAATAATTTTTGTAGATTCAAAACATTTCTCTGTTTATATAATTCTGCAAGAAGGCTGAAAGAAGTACTGTTTTCTTGAAGTCAAATTGAATGAAATTATCCTCAAATTCAGCTGTAATTTTACCTTAATGCATTATAATTCAGATGTCAGCTCTTTCTTCCCTAATTTGATTCTGCTTGGCTATTAGCATTGCTCAGTGCTTACTCTGTTTTATTGCTCTTAGATGAAATAAATTAAGCTGTAGAGCAATATAAAAGATAACACTCATTGTTATAAATTTGGCATTTACATGAATGAAACATTCTTAAATTCCCCCTTCATCTGTTTTAAATTAAGTATGAGATTTAAATCACTTGATCTGATTGAGAGCAAGCACTGGAAATGAAGAGGCTGTGGACAATCAAAAAAGCACACTGAGATTGTGATCAAGGCATTCATTATTGTTGGTGGGAAACAGCGTAAAACAATAATTGATTACATTCTGTAGAGGGCAGAGAAACCTGCCATGTGAGGGTATTATATTCATAGTCTGGGAATGATTTTGAACAGGTGGGAAAGTGAGAGTAGTATTTCAAATTGCTCAAGTCTGGTGGTAGCTCACTCGATTAGCAAATGAGGCTTTACATCAATATGTAAATTCGTATTCAAATTTAGATACTATCTCCCTTTAGTTGCTTTTTTAACTAGGGATGAACTTGTATACTTAATTTTAACCATAAAATATTTCCTATTAACACTGACTTTTTTTATCTCACTCCTTATTTCAGTCTCATTATAATCTCACTAATCCTTTTTATAGTCAAAGGCAAAAATTACATGCAAGTAAAATGTTTGGCCTGAAACTCTTCATAGGTTCAACAGCCTTAATTTAATGTATGCTAATTCTATCAAGGGTATTGTTTACTCCAGAATAACTCTGTCACTAATGAAAATGAAACCTTACTTCTTGCAGACTCGCTTCTATCATGCAGTCTGACTGAGGAGGGAAGACAGCTTCAGTTGTTTCAGGATGTCTTGTAAATCACTGCATTTCGAAAGACTGATTTAGAATTTTAGACAAATCACTTACTGATGATAGATTTTGTATTCAAGATACAGTTGTGGTGACAAGTTGTTTTAATGAAAGCAAATATGTGCCAAACCTCTGCTTTCCAACCTGTGCATCATTCCTGGTGTGCAAAGAATAATAATGTTTCTTTTTAACAGTGTTCATTGTCTTGCTGTACAGCCCCTAAATACATTACCACTTGTCCTTACCCAGCCTGGCTGTGCAGTATTCTCCAATCCATGTTTTCCTGCAAATCCAGTTCTCTCTTCTGTTGTGATTTTTTTTTTGCTTTTCAACATAATATCTCTCTTCATCTCTGTCTTCCCCCTTTTCTTCCTCTCTCTCTTTCTCTCTGTTCTGACATCCCACCCTTAATAGGAAGGGAGCACCCAAGATCTATAAAAGCTTGTGGTCAAAAGAAGCAACAAAAGTCAGAAGATCTGCAAAATCTCACGGAGTTTTACTACAAAGTGACACACTTTGGCATGGAAATTGGTATATTGGTCTGTGACCTACTATATAAGCAAGTGGCAGTGGGTTTTGGATAAAAGAGTGAGATGGAAAGGAAGAGAGAAAGACATGAATTAAAGAGGAAGGGAAGGAGGAAGCAATGAAGGAAGGAAAAGAGATCTTTGGCCTCTTTGAAGCTCTACTCCCGTATGTCCTTTTAGCCTCATTAATTCACATTATACTCTTGAAAATGCATTGTCTTCCTGCTCTAGTTCATCCACTCAATCCATTCTCTGCTCTGTAGCCCTTGTCACTCTGTTGGTCCTTTACCAAACTGCTGTTCCCACAGCATTCCCTTTCACTGGGTTTTTCTTTGACTGTCAAATCTGCCCACTCAATCTCTGAGTAAAACCACCTCTCCTTAACCACCTGACCTTTGGGCTCAGAGCTTGATCCTGGCCTTGGCCACAAAACACCTGGTTTGCTGCCCCTCCACAGTGCTACTTCCTTCTTTCTGCTTTGCTGTTTGCATCTTCTACAGGTAACACTGTGCTCTGTTTCTCCAGCTCTACTTCCAAATCCTTTATAGTCCCAACAACACTGACTATGCAGTTATAAAGACCCTTAAAATCAGAGAGGGATCATTTTTAGGAAAGGCAAAGCCGTTGAATTATCTGAGGTGTAAAACATGCACGAGACCTGCAGTGAAATAAATCTGGGAGTGGGTGGATTAGCTAATTCTTCTCCCATCTATCTTGTTTGTGATGTTTAAGGCAGCTGGTCCCATAGAGGCACTGCAGCAAACCAGCCCACTGACTCCAAGGGTTCCTACTTCTACCAGAGCAGCTGGAAGATGAGGCAGCTGGGTGGGAGTTCTACCCTTACCCATACAATAAGCAGCCATGTATCCATACTATAGTAGATTGCTTTTAAATGAAATTAGAATAGAAAAGCATGCAGTTTTGGAAGGCTTCATTAGCAGAATTTAGGTCACTGCACCCCAGTTTTCTCTGTGCTTTAATTACATCTGGAAAATCCTCAATGAAAGGTGAAAACAAAAGATTTCTATGGAACTGTGTGTTGGGGCTCTAAAAGAAGTCATCTGTATGGGCTACAGAATTTGCTAAAGGAGAAGCATAAAATGCATTCTTGATATGCTTTTCCAAGCACTTAGGTAGGATCAATTTTCTTGGGAACAAGTGCAGGACAGTAGTAATTTTTCAGGCTTGGGCTTTGTTGTCTTGGTAAAAACTATTTCACACTAGATCATAGATGTATATATGTATATCATAGATGTATATCACGTATCTCTATCTACATGGTTATGTAGATAGATGTGAACCTCATGAAATTCCATACGGTCCTGTGTCAGGGCAATCCCCAACCTCAGTATAGACTTGGGGATGAATGGACTGGGAGAAGCTCTGCAGAGAAGGATTTGGGGGTGTTGGTGAATGAAAAATGGGACATGAGCTGGCAGTGTGTGCTTGCTGCCCTAAAAACAAACTGTTTCCTGGGCTGCTGAAAAAGCAGAGGGGGAGGGAGGTTATTCTGCCTCTCTGCTCAACTATGAGACCCCACCTGGGATGCTGCATCCAGCTCTGGGACCCCCAGCAGAAGGAAGGGATCTGTTAGAGGGGGCCCAGTGCTGGAATGACTCTCCTGTGGAGACACGCTGGGAGAGCTGGGAGTTGCTTGGAGAAGAGAAGGCTCAAGGGAAGCCCTATTGCAGCTTTTTGATGTGTAAAGGCAGCTTGTAAAGAAGATAGAGGAAGTCTTTTTACCAGGGCCTGTAGTGACAGGATAAGGGGTGATGATTTAAATTGAAAGAGGGTAGATTTTGTTTGTATATGGGGAAGAAATTCTTGACTGTGAGGGTGGTGAGGCCCTGGCACAGATTGCCCAGAGAAGTTGTGGATGTCCCATCCCTGAAAGTGTCCAAGGCCAAGCTGGATGGGGCTTGGAGCAACCTGGTCTAGTGGAAGGTGTCCCCACCCTTGGTAGGGGACTGGATTAGATAATCCACAGAGGACCCCTCTAACCTGAACTGTTCTATAATTCTGTGATACACTGGATAGCATTCCCACACAAATTGAGCATTTTCATTATATTGTAGTCTTCAGATAGAAGCAAAGAATAATTTTTTTAATTATTGCCTATTTTTCCTTTAATTGTCATTCATCTCCACAGTTGTAGTGCTGTTTGTCCCCTTCTCACGTTCTCTGTGCTCAGACATTTCAGGCAGAATGGAAAAAGAGGGGGGGAAAAAAACCCCAAGTTTTGAAGAAAAATGATATAAAGCACATTTTAATTCAAACATTTCCTTTGCAGCAGTCACTCAAATGTAAAGGCTCCTGTGTTCTGCAGTAACAGTGTGTGTGGATTATTATATTGTCTATATTTGGCACTGCCTTCCAAGTCCCTGGGCAGCGCTCCAGCGATCCTCAGTGACATTCCTCTTGCATCACTGGGTTGTATAACAGGCACTTAAATCTCAAGTAGCCCTTGGAAGTGGTGCTGTGAACTAAGTGAGAGTGCTGCTGCCTTTGCAGCAGCTGCCTTTCCTCATGCAGGGCTGGACCTGCCAAATCATTGGGTTCAGTTCAGGGCAGTTAAAGTCTCACAGGTACCTTCCACCTTTACGTGGGTTACACATGACAACCCCTTATTACCAAGAAGACTCTTTTCAGTCACGTCAGGAGTGGCTGTTTTACTGCTCACAGTTTTACAAGAAGGTTGGTTTGGGGTTTTTTTGGGGTTTTTTTTGTTTGTTTGTTTGGGGTTTTTTGTGTTTTGTTTTTTTGGTTTTTTGTTTCATTATATATTAGTTCTATGCTGTCAAGTTCCAAAGTTTGTCTTTCTTCTGTTGGTGTTTAAAGAGCTGTGGACTAGGAAGAGAGAATATTGCAAAATGCTCCCTGCAGCATACCCAAACCACCTCTTGCACTACATAAAATTAAAGAAAAATATTTTAAAATACTACAGTAAATCAGTCTTTTTAGTTTCACTTCTTGATGTGAAATCAGAGAAAAATAGTTTGTTTTCTCCAGTTAGGTTATTATATAGACCTGGAAGGAAAAAGAGGGTAGCTATATGCTGTGGAATACGAGACCTGTTACTCAACAGATCAGGCATAACAGTTTACTGTGTGAATGATGGCATTCTCAGATCTATTTTATGCTCTTCAGCTATCTTTAAAATTTAAATCTTCCTGAATGTGCATTAAAAGTATATCATTCAAAGCTCAAAGTCTGTGTATAGTAGAGGTGAGTGCTCCATGCTGTCCAATATTTTAAAGCAATTTGATCTGTGGTTAGATAGTCAAAACTTATTTCCTCTCAAGTAAGTGACAAGATATTTATTTGTTGATAAAAGTATTGCAAACCTGCTTAATTCATAAAGACAATTGAGCCTTCATGCTGATGTTCCACTGTAGGTAAAGGGACCAAGATTTTCAAAGCTCCTGATTATTAGGATGTACTTTAGCTTGACAGCCTGACCTAGCACCTGTAAAATGTTCATGCTGTGAAAACTTGGTGCTTGACACCATAAATTATAAATGAAGAGCTAGTGGAAAAAGTGACAGACTGACTCAGTGAAAGAGAGAATTACAAAGCTCAAAAATATTCAACTGACTGGCTGTGTGGATATTTAGTCAAAGGAGATAAGAAACATTTCAGCATCATGAATATAACCCCAGGATATCTCTGGGAATATTTGTCAGGAGTGTAGCAACTCTGCTTTCTAATAAGTTGCATTCATTTTGGTGTATTTCTGAGGTCCTGCATTAAAAAAAGGGAACAAGTAATATAGCCAAATGTTAACCTCATGTTTTCTGAGTTGTCAGGAAGCATTTTTCGTGTGACTTCTGCTAAACTCTTTGTCTGTACCTCATGGTCACTTGTAGACTACAGCAGTAAGGCCAACTATATCAAATATTTTACGTCTCAGGCAGATAACTTATCAAGCAAATGAGATACCACTTGGAGAAGCAGAGGAGAAAAACTGATCAATTTGCTTGAGAGCCTTGACACATTTGAAAACCATGACTGCTTGTGCTTTGATATGCCCGCAGCTTGTGGCTCTACTGATGACTCGCCTTATCTGCTGACAGCTAAAGTCATTACCAACCACTTTACCTTTAACAAGCACAAAAAATACAAATGTAGGCTTAATAACCCTTGGCTATCGTTTGTATGTCACTCGCTGTCTTGGGTGTCACTGTCTAACCCCAGGCAGCCCCTTGCTCACTCCCCCACCCCCTGGTGGGGTGAGGAGGAGCTTTGGAAAGAAGTAAAAGCTTGCTGATTGAGATAAGGACAGTTTAATAATTGAAGCAAAATAAAATGCAATAATGGTAACAGTGGGAATGAAAAGGAGGGAGAGAGAGGGAAATAAAACATAAGAGAAGCAGGTGATGCCTAGCACAATTACTGACCTCTCACTGTCCGATGCCCAGCCCATTCCCAAGAAGGGATCAGCCCCTTCCAGCCAACACCCTTCAGTTTATATGCTGAGTGTGATGTTCTGTGGTATGGAATATCCCTTTGGATCAGTTGTCCTGGCCATGCTCCCTCCCAGCTTCCTGGGCACCTGCTCACTGGCAGCACGTGAGACACTGAAGAGTCCTTGATTTGGGGTAAATCAACAACCAAAACATGGGTATGTTAAACACATTATTCTCATACTAATCCAAAACACAGCACTGCACCAGCTGCTAAGAAGAAAATGAACTCTATCTCAGCCAAAACCAGGGTATTAGGTCAACAGGGAGATCAGGGAGCATGTCCTTTTATTTGAGTGTGAATTACTAACTTCATCCTGCTTATATGGCACTGGCATAGGTCTGTAATGGATAGTAATAAATGTCCTGTCACTCTTGAAGGCTCATTTTTATGTCTTGTGGATAAATTCTGAGTGGTAGTTCAGGCTGCAGCTATGCAACAGATGGGGACTGGACAGCTGTGCCTTTCCACCCTCTGTACCACTTCATACAGACAAGGTTACATTACTGTTGGCTCGTGAGAGCAGGGCAGGCAAGATCTGGTATTGATGGGCTGTGTGTAATCTTTGCCTTCTGTATTGTTGCTCTTCTGCCTGCAAAATAGCAATGATCCTGTTTCATTGTTATGATGTTAAAATATGGACTGAATGTGAGTAAACTCTGATTTGCCTGCCTGGAATTAAGAAGTTATGCTGAACTGAGGGAGGAGTAGAAGACAGTGAGAGAGTAGTAAAGTGTCTTTGGCTTCAATGGATGGGTCTGTGCACTGCACAAGTGCCTGCCTTCCTGTTCTGTGTCTGGAACTTCCCCAGATGTTGTTCCCATGTCTGATGTGCCTGTGTGTCAGAGTTTCAGGCTCCCAGTTCTTGCTTTGGCTGTGTGTCAGAGTTTCAGACTGCCAGTCTGTGCTCTGAGCCTGGCTGAAATAGCTCTGCAGCTCTGACTGCACCTCTGAGAAGACACCACCCTCCGGGGCTCTGCCAAAAATCCCATGCCTTGGTTTGTGAGCTTGAGATTGCCAAGCAGCTCTTCATGGGGCTGTGCTGCCACTCAACCACCAACTCTTTAGTTGCTTCAGCCTTTGTACCTCTCCTGACATCTGTCTGTTCTGTCCCTCGGAGTCACCAAGCTGCTAATTTTTCATTATGGTTATTAAGTAAGTACTTAAGTAGGCAGTGGCCATCTGTCTTCCCAGCCCCTATTTCTCATGTTATCAGCTGTTCTCTTCAAAACTTCTTTCCTTAAAGGAAAGAGCTGTGGAAAAGGTCTGTGTTGATTGTCACTCCACTTGAAAAAAAGGTGTGATCAGGCTGGAAGGTATTTCTGTATCATCCTCCCCAGTTGTGCATGGGGTGAAGGCAACCAACCTTTGAAGTACCATTTCTAACTTGACTATTAGAGAGGTTGGGTCTTTGGGTCAGAGCAGTGCAAGAAGGAATAGGTGCTTGGGGTGGGTTTGATTATGCCCATGAACTCTTAAGGGGAGTTTCTAACCTCCTTCAAGAGGAAATCCTAAGAAATGTGGAGTGTAGGAGCAACAGCTATGGAGTTACTAACCTCATAATTACTCTGGCTGACAGCTATGCATAGGTGTTGTTATACTTTTCCAAAAGCTTTCCTTTGGCTTTTTCACTTAGGAATGTTGTGACATAAACTTTTTCTTCATTTTATCAACATTAAAAAAAAAAAAAGTATTATACTAAAAGGCATAAAAGCAAATGCTTGTAAGAATGCAGAGTAGGAAAAGTTAATAGGACAGTGAAGAATATTAAATTTAGCATCAGTCTCAACCTAATAGAATTGGCTTCAACTCACAAGTCACTTGTATTTTACCAGTGCAAGGAATGATAAATCCATTTGTCTGAATTTCACTTGTTCCTAATTTCCCTAATAAAGATACACTCAGGTTAATAAACAGGGCTGACAAAACTGTCAGGTAATCGTGTTCATTTAGGAAAAGCTGCCCAATAATCTACTGTTGACATGAACATGATGGTGAATTTAATATCAATTAGTATGTTCAAGGCAGAATGAAAATTATTGCATAAGGCACCTGGGCTCCTATAATAACTCTGTGACTCCTATTTTATCTGGGTTAGCTCTTGAGGTCCTTGCATCTCACGTGTGAAACCAAAAGCTTAGAAAAGAAGCTTAGAAGAATCACACAGCTGTGTGCCATAACGCAACTCTGCTGTTGTTTTCTGGACCTGAGAACAGCATTAATTCATCTCACTTCATTTTAGCAGCAATCTCTGCTTAGCAATGAAAGCTGAGCCAATGGGTAAGAACGCATTGTTTCCCTGGTACCTAAACCTCCTTTTCCCCTCTCCTTCTTTGTGAGGAGCCCATGAAAGCAGAGTGATCTGCCTGTTCCTCTGGGGAATTGCTCCCCGCCTGTCCTGCAGGGCTGACAGTGCAGCACTCCTTCCCTTCTGCTGCATTGCAAATGTTGGAATTCATCCCTCCTGGCTGAGCTGGGGCTTTCAGAACCTTCTCCTGCCTCGCTTTCCTGCCTGGAAGTGCCTTGATCAACAAAATCACTTTGAAATCACTTTGACGCTGCTCTTGGGGGAAAAGCTGTGTTACAGGCTAGGAGAGGCAGGATATTACCTACTCATCCTCCGTTCCACAATTACCTGAGGAAAACTCAGGGGCTCATCTGTTTCTGAGGTAAGCCTATTTATTTGAGATGTGACTACGCTTTCTTTCTACCTCAGTAATTTTATTTTTCTTTTGCTTATGAGTAAGACTCACGTTGGAGAAGCAAGTGCCCATGTTAGACCTCAAAATACATAATGTTTACAGCTGTCTGAGAGCAAACCAACCTGCTAAGTGACACAGTAGGCAGTTAAGATCTAACCGTGCGCAATTTGGAATTGCAAGTCTTATCCCAGAAAGATTTCAGTGCAGAAATTGCCATGTGTTTCTGCACTGACAGATACATTTTCTATATAACTGGTTCATTTGGAGCCACTGAATGTATTGAGTTGATTCCCAAGGCTCCACTTGGTTTTCAGGAAAAAAACCATTTAAATCAAAGCATCCCGGCATAATCGACAAAGCTGCAGAATTAATCAGTTTTTACTATTTTGTCTCTTTGGGATTTTTAAGAAATGTTTCTGCCCTATTCTAAGTAATTTCAATGCTATTAAAAATGGGCTACAAAAATAGTGAGAGAAACCATAACACAAAATTTTACTATAATTTCTTTTGAGTGCAAGGATTCATGTTTTCTGAAAATAACTATGTCCTTCTTAGTGTTTTTTTTTATTTGTTTGTTTGTTTTTGTCTCCCTGTGTCTTAAACTCCCAACATTATAAAATAGATACTGAAATTTGTCCAGAATATTCAAATATTTCCTGATCCTAAAAGGAAAAAGGTGTGACTGTCAATGATGTAATTTAAAGTAAAGGTATGACTAGGTACAGGTGTGTTCAGTGGGCTGTGTACAGTTTATAAATTGAAAATTACAATAACTGCTTATTAGAGCACTTTGGTGTTTAAAGTGTTGCAATTGTACATTTTACAGTGAAGTGGCATTAGGAAGGAAATAAAAATGCTTGTGATATGTTTGTGGTTGGGTATTTTAAACCCTAAAGTTCACTTAAAGCCTCACAGCCTTGTCTGGTGTTTATCAAACATGAAGTAGATAATTTACAAAGTCTTATAAGCTGTCAGTAAAAGACCTAACTTCCTTGGTTCTGGAGAAGTCATAAAATTAATTGGGCCTACACTTTGAGTGTCAAATATTGTTGGGTTTAATTCAGACTTAACTTTATTTCTAGAGACTTTGGAGTTGTTGAAATGCACATTACATCACTTGTTCAGAATGTGAGGTTATTTTCATCCTACCATGATTTCATGCCTTGTTATTTGGAAAAAATTGAAGAATTGCATTTTTGTTCTTGGAAATGCAAGTTGATGTTCATGTGAATGTGAGTGGGTGTTCATATAACTCCTTATTCCACAGATACAACCTACTACACAACCTACATCATACACAGATATGATGGTCTTGACTTGTTCTTCTGAATTAAGGTCATGATACACATGACATACAAATTCACAGCACGAATAATGAATAAAAAAAAGGAAGTTTTTTGCAAGTGGCTTCTTTCTTTCTTCTGCCTTAGAAATGTTGATTGCTGAAGAGCAAACAGAGTTGAAAAATTAAATATTGGGCCAATGAATTGCAAATAGAAACACCTCAGCTTTGGTCTGCAATGTCTCACCCACTTAATTGTTCAAATGAAATACCGTATCATTCCAAGGTTCCATTAGTTGCTTCTTCCATTTCACAAGCTTCAGGGGTCTGGCAGTGTTTGGAATAATGGTACTGAAGATACAGCTGAAATCACTTCCTTCTGCCTCCATCAGTTCTCTCAGTAGCTACAAGAATTACTCCTTCATTTTAAATAATTGCATAAATTAGATCGCTCAGTGTGCTGCCTTACCGTTTTAGGTAGCAAGAATGAAGTAGGGAATTTGGTTTATTTATCTTGCTGATTTGCATGACACAGTCACATGAAAATGTGCATTTCATAATGCAGATTCAGTAAAGTCTGCCACCAAATAAAACCCCCAAGAAGAAACACTTCTATTTAACACAGTGAGGTTACTCTGATGCAACTGAAGGGTCTGCAGTGGTTGGCAATGCTGATAATACAACAGGAGGATAAAGGGATTCGTGTTGATTTTACAAGTGAGAATGGAAGAAAGGCAGTGTGAAAAGAGGATAATGGAAAACTAAAGCTTTGGGTATGAAAATGTTGGCTTCCATTCCGGGGAGAGATGGAGCAGTAGGATCCCAGTGGCCTTCTACTCTAAGGAGAACATGTATCTCTGCATGTAAGGTATGGAAAGGATAACTTTATTGGCTCGGAAATAGCAGGAGCATTATGAAAGTTGGGGGAAGGCACAAAACAGTCTGCTAAATTTTAATTTCATTTATGAAATGATCTTGCTAGGAAATACTTAATAAGGTTTTCCAGGAAAAAAAGCTGAATGTAAAAGGTGGGTGGTAGCACTTTTTTGCAAAAGAACCACTGTTTGTTTTAATGTTGTAACCTCAGAGCCACAGGATTTCAAATTATATCCATGCAGGAAGTAGTAGGGAACAACAAGACTTGAAACAGATAACTGAACCAAATGAGAAAATAGGGTAAGTTATTCCTTAGGCATCTGTATGGAAAGAAAAATGGTGCTGGGGGTGGGGGGAATTAGTTTTAGAAGATTCTCACTGGAGACCTCATGTAGTGGGATATAAAGATAAAGACTAATATTTATCCAAAATAACACCATCTAATAACACTGCAAACTTCTTAGGACTGAGGGGGCAAATGCATCATGAACAGGATTTTGGGGTTTGTACATATAAAATCCCTCTGACCAGCTCTCAGGCATTAGGAGAGAATTCTAAATGTCTTTGTGTGAGTGTGCAAATGTGAAAGTAAAAAACGGCAGAAGTGGAAATTCCTTTTTAAAGTTCTTGATTGGGAAATCACTGATATCTAAAGGCCCATTTTTGGATAACAGCCCAACCTGCATTGGAGGTAACATAAGAGCACAAACTAGAAACACAAACATTTCTAATAAGTGATGGAAAAGATTGGAAATTAATACATGTTAGAAAATATGTAGTAGAGAAAAATGAAGATAAAAAGCCAAGTCTCACAACACCCTGGATAATGGGAATTTGTCTATTGCATTGTGAATAAAAACGTTTGTGTGAATTGTATTAAACTGTCTTTAGAAAGAGGCAGAAAATACTGTGTGTGAAATTGGGAAAATTAGAAATCACTGAGTTCTTCACATAATCTGAAGAATATGAAGTCCTCCCCATTTGGTGTAAATAGTTCTTTCCAAGAGTCCTGAAAGAGCTGGCTGAGGACATCTCTGGGCTACTGATGGTAAATTTAATGAGTTTGGGGACTCGGGGAATTCGAGAATATTGGAAAGCGTAGCTGTTGGAGTAGTGGTTTGAAAAGAAAAGGGAAGCACCATTAAGCAGGTAACTAGATTTTTATAAAATTCACAGCATTGGAGAAGCCATTTATCTCCCCCACTGTGCCCCAAGGCAACGTGAGATGATGTAGAAACCCAGTCTGACAGCGTTTCAGGTGTCTTAAAAGCCTCCTATAGTGGAGATTCCCCAGCTTCCCAATTAGTCACAGCTATCCAACTGGAGGCTGGTAAGGATTTCCAGAAGTCTAAAGAAATGCTGAAGAGACCAGGATTAGTCCCTATATTTTGCTGGCTATAATCCTGCTTATCTCAGGCAAACAGCATTGTCAGTACTTTGTTTAGCACATGGTTTGCTGTGACTCCTCTGTACTGCCCCAGCAGAATTGCCATCCAGACAGGTGCTCCTCATACTTTATTGTTGCATCTCATTAATCCTGCCTAAACCAGAGAGCTGTTGCATGCCAAATAATGAAACTTATGGAAAAGGATTCAATTGATATGTATAGAATGAATGCCAGTTGATTTGCTTTACAGAAAACAGGCCTGGTCATAAACCCCAAGCATTTAAATAATTTTTCCCAGTTGTTTACACGTTAATTGCCAAAGGTAACTTGCATATTGTTAATCTCCTTTTTTGTGTCTTCCTCAGGCAGCTAAGCCACAGAAAGAATATGTTTAGATTTTTTCTATTATAACAAAATACCACAAAGTAATCTGACAGTTAAAAATCTTTTTACTAAACGGATTTAGAAAAACTGAGGTCTAAGAAATGCTAAAGTGGTTTTAGTGACTGTTAAGTCACAGAATTTGAGATATGCAATTGTACACCATTCAGAATTCTGATTGTTCAACATTTTTCACTAGTAACATGAAAATAAATATAAAATCAATACTTGACAAAAGAGTAGTAAGTGAAGAAAGAAGGAGGATGTGCAGACAGGTGAGAGCCTTTATCACTTAGTAAAGGTCAGCCCTTAAAAATAAAACTTGTTTTAATATAAGCAAATGGATCTTTATAAATTCAAGAGCAAAAATGCAACTCAAACTGAAAAAAATAATGATGAAAATAAGTGATTCTGTGAAGGGCAGTGATCTTGATAGAGTAAGAACTGCCTTTGAATGCAATGCTGCTGCAAGAAACAGGCTAATGTGTCCTTGGATATATAAACAGGATATAAAAATAGCCAGGGCTCTTCATATATAGTGTTAGAAGGAATGATTGCAGAATACTATATGTGATCCTCTTTTTAAAAATGAAAAAGACCATAAAACATGAAAAAAAAAAAAGAATATAACCACTTCAGAAGAGAGCAACAACTCTCTGGAGGGCTGGAAGTGAGAGACTTCAAAAGCTCAGTGTGTTTGTCTTATAAATATAAACTGTTTGCAGTCAATAAGTAAGTTCTGAGGGATGAGAAAAGGTGCCAGTTGTGCCTGTTCCTGGGTGTCACGTGTAAGGATTGCCCACCCTGCTGGAAGGGACTGACACTTGCCTTTTTGGGGGAGCATCTCCCACACAGTGCAGGTGAGAGATTCTGCACACAGCACACCCGGAGCTCTTGGAGGTTTTCCACGCTGGTATTTTCTGCTGCTCTGAGTCACTAGTGTTGCCTTCAGAAATGAATGTCTGTTTGTTCAGTTTTCCTTGCAAATCTTAGCCCTTGATCTGCAGTGAGCAGGAGATCCTGCAGCGTGCTCTGATATCGGGCTGTGATTCCATGAAGTTGGCCAAAATCCCTTATTCATTTCAAACGGTTAGGTCAGACTGGCTGGAGACATGTAAAGGAAGAAAAGAAACTGGTGAAGTGAATGTTTGGGAAGCTTTTTATTCCTTGGCTGTACAGACACAATTGCAGAGTTCATCTTCGGAAGAGTATTTTGGAATTAGAATTAAAATTCCACTCTGTCAGTCCTTGGAGCTCTGCTGGTCGTAATGTTAAATAAAACAGTTCCCTTAGGACCAGGCAAAACCTCTGAAAAGATTAATTTCAGTTGTAAAGTCTAATAATAGCAGTGTAAGATATGTCCAAAAAAAGGGAGACTGAAGCTCAATATGGCATAATGAGTTCTAATAGTGTAATATCTATTAAGGAATGTACTGGAAAACAAAGCTAAACACTCCTAAGATGGACTGTGCAGTCAACTAAAACAGCAGGTTTACAGGTTTCAATCTGTATATTATTGTTGGGCAAGTGACAGCATCCCTAGCTCAGTCATGTAAGGAAGGACATTCAAGTGTGCTAAATCTAAGTTCTTTTTATCCCAAGAGATTTTTTAAGAGGCTCTTTTGAGTTCATTCTGAATTGTGATGTGACTGCAATGGCAGACTTGCACTCTTTCACTCTTGTTCAGCTCCACAGGTTTTATCCTCCGTGTCACCTCAGAAAAGTGGGTGTCAGAAAAGGCAGCGATGTTTTTGAGTTCAACCAATGTATTTATAACATTTTCCACAACTATTAGCTGCAGTAGTCCCAGACACTTTTGTTTCTGTTGGCAGCCAATGACTCCTCCAGAATGGCCACTTTGCATAAAGTCTCCTTTAAGAGGAATGGGGCTTTTTGTATATATATACTTTTTGTATATATATATATACACTTATAAAGAAGGCAATGAAGTCACAAGGGTTAATAAATAGGGCTTCCTGTTCCATTAACTTTTTAGGGAATCTTCTCCTTTTAAGCATCCTACACGTAGTGTCCACCATCTCATTTTAGTCTCTTTGCACGGGTATTTCCAGTCCTTTAGGAGCTTCCACTCTCCTGCAGTCAGAGGGAAGCTCATCCCTGTCTGCAGCTCACATGTTTACATCCTTCCTAGTCTGGATTTCCTTGGCAGCCCGAATTTCCTGCCAACGAGCTGGGACTTGGAAGCTTCTTGGCAGTGCAGCTTTGTCTGCCATCAGGTCTGTGCTGCTGGGGATAGACTGCTTCTTAATTACCTCATCTAAAGCGAGCTCGGCTATCTCTGTCCCACACTGAAGTCTATCATGTAGGAATCTCCAAATCACTGAAGTGTGAGAGGATTTTATTACTTTATGCATGTCCTCATTTGCATAGCAGGCCCTGTTGATTTCACAGCTTTGCTGGAGTTTGTATTTCTTTGGCATAAACATGATATTTACTTGATCTGTCAGCATTGGCATATTTTTGATTGATAATTATTTAATGTCTTGTAGTACAAATACTGTTGGAAAGAAAGTCTCTTCTCTTTTCCCATATTCATTTTGAACTCTGAAGCGGACACAATTCTAGTTCTGGTAGTAGTTGTTTGGTTATTTGAATTTTCCAGTTTGAGGGTTTTCAGAGCTGTAAATGAACATATGTGAGCATTCAAGAGGCTTGATATGGAGAATGTAGAAAAACTGTATTTTAACAAAATTCAGTTGTTTGTTGGGGATCATTTGGAAAATGTAGATGAGAAAGGTTAGGTCATAGTCCAACTAAATCTAAACTTAATATACTTTCGGTGATGAATTTATTCTAGGTTTTAACTGTTTCGTGTATAGCTTTGAGCTTTCAAATAGTACTTGATTAATTCAGGCCGCACTGAAGAAAGGAGTTCTTTTTCCTTCCTGTATTTTGGGGCTTGTTCTGTGGAAATACTAGCTTTGAATACCTGGATGATGTTGATTAAATTGTGGTCCTGCTACACAGAAATTATAGAACTGAGATGACACTTTAAACCCTGATGCTGTTTGTAGGAAGAATTTATTTCTGCCTTCAGATCCACAGGTTTAGCAGTAACATACCATGCATTTAATTTGATTACTTATTTAACCCAGTGTTAAAGAATTAAATGATCATCAGAATAGCAGTGGATAAGGAGCAAGATATAACTTGAAACTCAGCTGAAAACAAAGTATATAACAAATAGTCTATATTTTCTGGGTGGAGAGAGAAGGGGAGGAGAGATGGAGGGAAGAAAACAAACACCTAAGATGAATTAAATATTCTCAGAAACATTGAGCATTTGGTCTTATCTATGGAGAAGACATATCCAAACCCAGTATCTTAATTTTTTTTGAGCCAACAGATCCCCAGTACTTTCTAATTTAAAGGTTTGCACAGGAAGTTGCTGCATCACAGGTCAAATGGGAAAGACACTTTTCTTAAGTCTTCAACAAGAGAATGGTCACCTGACACAAATAGAAGCTGGAAATCACAGCTTTGTAAGTAAGCAGAAGACAGTAATAGTCTCTGGGGATATGGTGATCCCATTTTTTGCAAGTAAAACAGGGATTGTAATAAATTGGTTAATTTAGATTCAAATTATTCTCTAAGTTTTATAAAGCGATGAAGTGGTGAAGAAGTGAAGAACAGGACACTCCCCTTTGTTGAATAGCTTTTAAAATGTCATTAGTTTCTTCAAATAAATCGTTCAACTTGTATTTGGTTAATGTTTAGCTTCTGGCTTGCCTCTAAGTCTGCTGATAAGACAGCAAACTCCAGCTTCAGGTGAAAAGTCAACATCCACTGAAATGAAGAGGAACTCTAATTGTCACTAATACAACAGACAAAGGAAGACATGGAGGTCAAGTTTCCTCTAATAAGCTGGCAAGTTCAGTGTCCATGCCAAGGTGCCTTTTCCCCTAAGGCAAAACCCCATCACTTGGCTGCTGCCGTTCTGCTTTATAGGAACACATTCCACATAGCTGTACATTGATTATTTGCACAGATAGCAGGTGGAAGACAGTGCACAACAATATAAAAGCCACAAATGTATGGATTGTGTTGTTGCGTTCCAAAGTAACACCTTCACTTTTTTTTCTCCATCATTTAACCATCCAAAGAGGAACTGGAATTTGTGGGCTGTAAGAAGGAACTGAGCATTCGGAACACACCAGTGGGATAGCTAAAATAAATTGCCTTATACAGTGCTTCATTTGATGTTTCAGTCCTGGTTTAGATTTGTGAAATTGGAGGGCTGGATGAAACAATTCCATTAGAGGGCAGTAGTACCTGTGGGTAGAATGTCTCATGCGCTGTGTCTTTTGTTTATCATTAGGGAATGGAAGAGAAAAATGAAGTTAATGTAACTTAATGCATTAAAATAATGCAGAAACACGTTGTAATATACAACTATGCACATTCTGTCTTACATCAGGAAAACTACATGAATGTGACAGAAGTGATGCAAAATATATGTAGCAGCTTTCAACACATGCTCCAGCTAAAATAGAGACTGAAGTTATTTCTCCTTGTGTCCTGAGTTATACAATTTGCATATTGTATAACTATTTCTGTGAAGTTTATGACTTTTTTTTTTTTTGAAAAAAAGTAAACTTACTTTTGAAACTGTTTTTCTTTATTTTATTAGCTTTAATGCTTAAGTCCATGCACAGCCTTTCTAAATATCCACGCAAGGCACTGTAGAAATGTGTGTGTTTATTCAGGCACTGTTTAATGGCTAAATACCAGTAGTGGATTGTGATCTGGCAGTCATTTCTGCAAAAGATTTCGGTGGGGGTTTTTTTATTTTATTTATATCTCTGTAGACATTTGGTCAATAACGAAATGTAAGCCATGAAAGCCTAAATGTACCTGGCTAATCTGGCAGGTTCAGCCTGTAGTGGTTTAACCCTTTTCTGTGTGATCCCACAAACACACCATTTCTTTTTCCCTTTTCAGTTGTGCTACTTGACACCACAGCTGCCCTCGGAGAGCTGGGATGGAAAACATTTCCTTTGAATGGGGTAAGTCACCAGTTTGGGGTTTTTCCCCTCCTGATTTTGGCATTCTGACACTCTGGAAGTGAGTGGCTTTTATACCTGTGTGGTTATTCTTGCAACATAGACTTGTCAGAAAGATTTGAGTTGCTCTCAGGACTGGAGCAGCCCGTGTTGTGAGTGTGAATAACAGAGGCAAAAATGACACGAGTGCAACATTATTATGGCCCTTCTCTTGCTTTTCTGAGTACTAAGAATTTATCTTACTTTAAATCCAATTCTGTTACACATCATAAAGTTTCATATTAAAAATTCCTGCCCTGGAGGAACATGTTATGACTCCGTTTTTTGGGAATTAAAAGGAAAAATAATTTTCAGTTTTATAAACTGGAGCAAAACTTTAATGATTTAAGTGATAATTAAGATGGACTTTAGCATCTGGTAAATTGGTATCAGATTAGCTAAATCAGAAAACCACTAAGAGCATGTTAATGTATTAAGCCAGTTTTAAGCATGGAGAGTAAATACTTTAATAGTTTTGGAGGTTTTTTTTCCTGCACTGACCGTTCTGATTTGAAGTTTGCTGTTCCAGTTTGATGGTACAGATTGCCAGGAAGAACTTGACACTGGGGCCAGGGCCCTAGAGAGTTAATGGTGCCTGTAACAGAGTATCAGAGGCATTTGTAGTTTCACTTTTTAAGGAAGATGCAGTGTACTGGAGCATTTAACACCTACTGTATCACCTTCTAGTTCTGATGGCACTGCACATACTGTGTATCACTTATTTTTATATTAGTTTGCATTATCTCTTAATTCCTGAGTAGGAGGCATATAATTACTTGCTTCTCTGACATGAGCTCAGAAAATACTGTGTTTGAGTGAAACATCTTGTTTCATTTTCAGTCATTTTATTTTCCATGATCTGTTCCAGAAGGAAGCAGGAATTGTCTATCCTCAGCACCTTAATAATCCCTTTTTGTAAAATGCCTTCTGTGCCTCTGCCCTCAGGGATTTCAAGCAATGTGACACTTCTTAATCTCAGCCTATTTTCAACTTTATGGATTACTCTTTTGCAGGGTTCTTCAGTTCTTTGCATTCCTGGATGTCATTTCTCCCTCTCACAGATATTTCTATGTTTTACATTTTGCGGTCTCGCACAGTTTGAGTTACAATTCTGAAAGTTTCATTTCCTTCCAAAATCCCAGACAATGCAAATGCTGCCTACACTACAATGAGAAAATGCAGAGAGGAATTTTTGCTTAGCAAAGATCAAATACTGTCACATACCATGATGAGGAATTTTCTGGTGGACAGGAAGGCTGGCATTTGGAACACACACAAGATACCGTATCAGTTTATTCTGTAGATTCTTAAAAGCTTAAGGTACTTCAGTAGCAATAACCATAGTATACAAGCACAGAAAAATTGGTTTAAAACATAGCTATGTCCTTTGGTTGGTCATATACGCCCAAACATTAGTTTTGCAGCATATTGAGGTGTTTGGGTATCTTGGGACCTTTGCTGTGTTTTAAGAATTGGCAGCACTTACTGGAGTACAAGGAATTTACTTTTGAGTCAGTAGTTGGGATTCAATTATTAGAATTGAAAGTGGTTTTTTTAAAAAAAAAAACAACAACAACAAACAAACAAAAAAAAAAAAACAACAGAACAGGTAGAGTAAATGTAGGAGAGAAGAATGGTTTGTAGCACAGTCATAGAGTCATTGAGGTTGGGAAAGGCCTCCAAGCTCCTTGAGTCCAACCATTAACTCACTGTGTTCACCACTAAATGACATCCCCAAATGCCACATCCACATGCTTTCTGAACACTTCCAGGGGTGGTGGTTTCACCACTTCCCAAGGCAGCCTCCTCCAATGCCTGAGCACCCTTTCACTGCAGACATTCTTTCCTCTTATCCAATCTAAACTTCTCCTTGTACAACTTTAGGCCATTTGCTGTTGTTCCCTGGGAGCAGAGCCCGACCCCCACCTGGCCACAACCCCCTTTCAGGTCCTTTCAGAGAGTGATGAGATCTCCCCTGAGCCTCCTCCAAGCTCCCTCAGCTGCTCCTCATGACACTTGTGCTCCAGACACTTCCTCAACTTCATTGCCCTTCTCTGGACATGCTCCAGCACCTCAGTGTCCTTCTTGGAGTGAGGGAGCCAAACCTGAGTGCAGGATCTGAGGTGCCACCTCCCCAGTGCCGAGTACAGGGGCATGGTCACCAGGGGCCACCAGCTGGATGTAGCTCCTTTCACCACCACTCTCTGGGCTCAGCCATCCAGCATGAGGAAAACAGAGAGAAAAGGGCTTCCTGGGACAGAAAATAGGCAGAAGAGGTAAAAAATAACACTATGAGAGAAACTGGATAAATTCAGTATGGAGAGGGAGTTAAGAAAAGTGTGCACGAACTGTTAACTCAAGAAGAAAATGTGTCTAAATTGTTGATAAATTCTTCTTCTAATCTGTAAATGGAATAAAGACTCATGTGCAGTGTAATGAAGAACTTTTTGAACTAACTTTTTGGGAAGTTATAGAGGTGAGAATACATGATTTGGAGAAGCACTGAAAACATTGTCACATACTGTGACTGGATATGCAGACAAGGTCCTCCATTTCTCACAGTGAAATGAAAGCCAGGCCAGGCTGCTGTGAGCAGAAGGACCTCCTGAATGCTGCACCTCTGAAATGGTGCAGAAAGAGGAAACAAGGAAAAAAATAAGCCCCCAAAACAGTGGAGTTAAATATGTTCACTGACAGTTGTGTAGAACTGCTGAGTGTAGTCAATATTTGCTGATTTCTCAGAGTCGTTCCGACAAACATGACTAAAATATACCAAATATACCTTTTGGGTTAGATATTGAACATACTGGGAAGAATACATGAAGCTATTAAGATACAAGAAGTTACATTAATTACTTTGGCTCATAAAATATTAAAGATACTGAAGTTAAAAGCTGAATTGTAATGTATTTTTAAACTGTTTGTGTTTAAGTTATTTTGGGATCCTGTACCTTGCACAAAAGTAAGGAGAAAATTGAATTTACAAGCGCTGGTATAATGAACAGAATATATCATTTATATGCTTCTTCATGTCTTTTATACGCAAACTCTGAAAAAAGGGCTAGTGTTCATGTTAATTATTACTCGATGCTTTTTTAAATGTAAAATAGAACTGTGCTTTTGGAGCAGGTTAATAACTTCTGTTGTACTTATTGATTTAGTAATGAACAGATAAACTCTTGTCTAAATCTTGCACTAACATCAGAGATGCTGTTTTGTGTCCACGGTGCCATCTGCTAATCTGTCCTAATAGAACTCAGAATATGGCAGAATTATTGGTGGGATTGGAATTGTCAGTGCATAAATAAGAACCTCTTCTGTTTCCTGATGGGCACATCAGCATTGCCTTGTTTCCTGCAGGAGAGTGACAAATTTGGAATTGTTTGTGTTTTGATGGAGATTTTGGTTCAGATACTGTGCAAATCTTACATGGTACTTTAAGCAAACTTAGGGGTTTTTTAGGATTATGTGGGTAAGAAAAATGTCTTTAACTGATAGTTACTGCTCTGATGAACATTTTTGAGGTTAGGAGGATGGGATAATAGTTTTCTGGAGACTGAGACATTAACAAAAGTCATTAATTTACTGGCATAGTCAGCCACAGGAATGTTTCCATTAAATTAAAGAGCAACTGAAATAATAATGCTTGGGATTTGGGTAGTATTGAGTGAGCCTCAGAGACTTTAAACTAACAGGCCAGAGTGAAAGAGGAGAAAAAAATCAGGAGGTAATCTTTGGAAACTTGCAGAACCTTAACCTTTTTCTCCCAGACTTCTTATTTAGAGTAGATTCCTAATATATTATTTGCAGGCTTTCAGCAGTTTTGGTAAGCTCTTGAGGCAGCTCCTCAAGCCAGTGAAGGTACAACACAGTAGTTTTGCGTGTGGCATTTGTGTGCAAACCCATCATTTAGCTGCCAAGATGAATCATGCACGACTCTGTTATCCATTCCTTGACAATACAATCTGTGATTTTTATTTTATAATTTTCTTCCGAATTATTTGGGTAACCTTCCTGAAGCAGGAGAATACAATAGTTTTTCTTTCAACTGTTTTCTTTATTTGCTTGTCAATTTTTTTTTTCCTTATACTTGGAACAGGTAATAAATTTAGTGCTTAGAGCTACAAAAATGCAGCATAAAACATTAATATCTTTGAGGTCAATAGCATCAACTTTTGTTGATTGAGTTCCAATTTAGCTTCTCAGTGATGGGATGTCTAAAATTTCTACTTTAATAATGGGCACATCTGATACTTCCTCTGTTCTTTGGGCTATGGTTCAAAATGACTGATTGATTTATGAAAAGCATGCACTATGGAATGAAAGGAGATCTTTACTCAACAAACTGTCACTCCATGACCTTGAAAATTCAGGCCAGTGATTGGTACAAAAGCTGGGAAGGCACAACTTGCTGTGTTTCAAAAGAGGATGTGTCTGAGTGGGTGGGCAGTCCAGGCAAGTGCATGGGAACCATCAGCCAGCAGTGCACCCAAAGTCACTTTGCTAACCTTGGGGACATGGGCATTTTTCTTAGCCTGTGTTTCTATAACTGTTAGAAGGGCAGGGTTGTTTTGTCTAGGAGATGAAGCACAGTTTGTTTTGAAAATTAAGGAAAAAAGGAAACCTGTAAGTCTAACCGAAATGCAGTGGTGCACAACCTTTATTTAGCCATTAGCAGTAATACTAAGAGAATAACACACCTTGCACACCTCCAGGTTTTGAGACTTTTTCCTTCTGTCTTCAGTGTAACTTTAAAAAAAAATTATTTATTTCCCACTGCATTAATCAATTTAACACAATTTTATGAGCCAAGTTTGCTCACAGACAAACTGACAATAAGGGCCTGTCTAGTCCTGATACATTTCTGCCATAGAATCATATATTGCTTTGGGTTGGAACCAAGCTCAAAGATGGGCTGGGATGCCACTAGACCAGGTTGCTCAAAGCCTGGCCTTGAACACTTCCAGGGATGGGGCATCCACATTCTCTGGGCAACCTTTCCTCAGATGACCTCACCACCCTCACAGTAAAGAATTTCTTCCTAACATCTAATCTAAACCTACTCTCAGTTTAAAGCCATTACCCCTCCTCCTATTATTCTGTGTCTTTGTCAAAAGTCCCTCTTCAGATCTTTTGTAGCCCCCCTTCAGGTGTTGGCAGGTGCATTATATTCCCCTCAGTGGTTGATGTCTGGTATTTTGGGGGGAAAAACAGTCTAGAAGGAACATTGCAAGAACAGATTATCATGAGGAGAAGAGACTTTCCACTTTTCATCCTGAAGCCTTTCAACACAGCCTTTTCAAATAAAAAGCCTATCCGAGTCAAAGTTAGAGCACCTATTTTTCAGGTCCATAAAGGTATACACAGGTAGGACATTGACCTGTTGGGGCCAATCCAGAGGAGGCCTCCAAGTCGATAAAGGGACCTCTGCTGTGAGGAAAGGCAGAGGGAATTGGGTGGTGGACAGGGTGGGTAGATATGGAACAAGTTCTTCCCAAATCTCTCTGTGGCACATCTTCAGTTTAACTTTTCCTCGCAGTTTTTCCTGTGAGATGAAGCCCTGTGATCATCTTCTAGGCTCCTTTCAAGGGTCACCATAAGTACCCTTACTTAGTTTTAAGAATGCTCTATTTTGCAAGAACTGAATCTATTCTGCAGCTGATAGTTTGGAATAAAGTGTTCTTATTTGAAGAAGAAAGTTAATCATGAAAAATATTCTGCTTCTAACGTGAATCTAAATTTTAATTTGGATCCGGCCACCTCATAAATTTAAAAAATCAGTATAGAAGAAAGGCAAGGTGATTCACAGCACAAAGCTGGGAGACATTTACATGTGGAAGAGACTGTACAAGCTGCTTTGACTTGTCATAGTCGGCAAAATGTACAGTCTCAGCAGTAAAGAACCTACAGGAAATTCTCTAAATTATTTGACAGCTGTGTGAGTGATGAAACTACTTTAATCTTAGTTCCCGTGGTTATTTAAATAGTTTCCTTGTCAATTTGTAATTTTCCTGTTGATTTATCCATGGAAGTGAATTTGGTTTGAATATCTTCTTGCTTTGGGGGATCTTTTAAATGTTTTTAATAACTGTCACTAATACACACTGTTATGATTCCTTTTCTGTTATGAATTTTTGAGACTGATCTTGTCAAAGTACTGATTTTTTTTTCCCCTGCCAGACTGATTATTTTACCCTCTTTGTTAAAATAGTTGTTTTACAGTAAATGCATCAGTCAACAATTCAAGACTTTTTAGCTTCTTAGTTAATTAGAATATTTCATGGTTACCCTGTTTTGAATGGCTTGGTGCTGTTTGTCACAGATGATACTGAGGTTTTTCTGCCAACATTTCTTTTCAAACCTTTCTCTCAATTTAGTTGCATCCATCTTCACCTTTTAACTTATATCCCAAGAGGTGATTGGGCCAATATATCTTGGAACAGTTCATACAATACTTAACATTTTTAACTATTAATTTTCTGACTGATTGTTTTTTTAGAGTTCTCCCATTTTCCATTAAAGTCACGTAAAACCAAAACACTTTTAAAGAAAGAAAGCTTCAGTAAAGGAAGTGACTTACCAACAAAGCAAACAAAAAAATACAGCACTCTCAAAGTCAGAGGGAGCTTAAAGAGTAGAAAACAGTGTGACAGGTTAATTCAGAAAGGGAAGAGCAAAGAAATAAAGGCAGCACAACTTCACTGTGGGAAATGTTAACACAAGTCTCAGATTCAACTTCAGACACAACACATAAAACAGTAAGAAGGACCATAAGGTGGGGAGATGAGCGAGAGAGAACAGAGCAAGTGATGTAAAAGACAGCAAGAGAAGCCAATAAAACCCAAGCAAATATCTGTGATACGAGGCTGAGCTGTGCCCAGTGAAATCCCTTAATCCAGGCTCAGGCAGAAGGANCAGGCCTAAACACCGAGAGCCTGTCAGCGTGCTGGCCCAAGAAGGAAAAGAGAGCAAAAGAAAAAGAACACCTTCCCCTTCGGCTTATATACACTTGATTACGTAAAGAGATGGGATGGAATACTCCCTAGATTTTGACCCTGGTTACCAAGGAAGGCCTACAAAAACCAACCCATCACAGATGGCAGCGTAAGGAGAAGGCAGGGAGCGTGTGCTGGATGTGGGGTCCGTGTCCCCAGTCCAGTTCTGCATTGTATCATCCTGGTATTTGCAAGCAGAGAACTGCATTTTACCAAAGATAACAAATAAATATTACAGATTCTCCTCACTGCACTTCCCAGCCGTTTATATTTGTCGATGAAATAGAAAATAGGTAAGTTACGTGGTTTTGTAAACACTCACTTTTGAAATCCACATGCTGCTTCGGCGTTGATTGTAAGGATGACAGTGACTTACCATGTGAATTACAGTATCATCAGTACTTCTGATCTTCACTTTTAATATTGTAACTGTTAGAATCAATCAATATTTAAATCCCTTATGAGCAGAAGGAACAATTGATCAGATCCCAGTCACTCCAGAGGCTGTGAGATCTCAGGGCTGACCATTGTCTTTACTCAGTAGCAAGTATTTCACTGCAGTACATATTTTTTAAAGCTATCAAGAAATTATAATTGGTAATTTGTTCCATTAATTAAGTGGATCACTGTTTTAAAAGGGTTCCTACTGTCTGATTCTTCCTCCTCAGCCTCATACTTATCTAAATCGATAAAGCCCGTCATTGCTGTGCCACCTCCAAAGTTCAGATCATTGTGGGGTTGTCCTGTTTTGAAAACCTGGACATAAGTGTGCAGTATTTATGGTGGATTTCATTATTTTCTGCAGTTACAAATCATAATGCCACTTTACTATTCTCCTACAGTAATAATAGTGGGAGCTCATGTTCAGTTGGTTCTCACTGTGACTCGTAATTGTCTTTTAGAAATGCAGCTTTATATCTCACAGTAATCTGTCTAGTAGGTAAAAGTGATATTTCCACTCCTAGATATCTACATGTGCATCATCCTTCAGTGAGTGCTCATGACCAAAATATTTATATCATTCTGTGTAACTTTTGTGTTTTAAATATTTACCAAACAGCTTACCTTTGAAAAGTCCCGTTAGAAAAAAAAACCCAAAACCCTAAAGAATGTTTCTTTTTTATAGGGAAAACATATTTTTGATACTGTATGAACTTGATGTATGAATAACACTTCCTGGTCTCTGTAATCTGTGCTTGAATACTGTAAAGTACTTTAATCACAGATAACTCACTATAATGGCTGAAAGGCGACCCAAGAGACTTATGTTTGCTGAACCATCTTTACAAACATAGCATAAGGTCAGGATTTGTGGGGTGAATAAAATTCCTGAGCATATTTAAAACCAGAATTGAGAAGCCTAGTTGCACTTCTCAGTTCCTAGGCTGCTCTTTTTAGTGAACAAGGCATCATGGTACAAAGGCATCCCCTGCTTCTTCATGTGGCATCATCTGGTGGCTTGACCTCACCCGCTTGCTCGCTCCCACCCAGTGGAGTGGGGGAGAAAACTGGAAGGGTAAGAACTTGTTGGTCAAAACAAAGACAGTCCTACTCAGGGTGTGTCTGTGTGTGTAAATGACTCAAAGCCCCCTCCTCACCCCCTCCCACCAGCAGAACATCCAGTCTCCAAGCTGTGGCTGCCTTGAAAATAGCACCTCCACCATCCCCAGCCTGATTGCTGAGCGTGACGTTATATGGGGTGGAGTATCTTGGGTGAGTCTGTGCCCCCTCCCATCCCTTGCCCACCCCTGACCTGCTCCTTGAGAGGGCAGAGTGAGAAACAGAAGGCACCATGGTGTGTTTTCAGCACTGCCTGGGGTCACCAGTATAAACATAGCACAGCTGGGAAGAAGATGAACTCTGTCCCAGACAGACACAGTTAAACAGAACTCAAATTAAAGCTGTGTGAAAGTCAACAGATTAAAAAAATGGCAATACAAGCAAAATACTTCTGTTTGGCAGTATTTCACTTTTCTTCCAAACAAATCATGGAATCAATTTGTTTGGAAAAGGCCTTTCATATCCCTGAGTCCAACCACAAACCTAACACTGCCAAGTCTACCACTAAGCCGTGTCCTTAAGCATCATATAGACAAGTCTTTACATATCTCCAGGGCTGGTGACTCAACTGCATCCCTGGACAGCCTGTTCCAATGTTTGGTAACCTTTGCTGTGGAGAAAAAATAATTAAAACGTTCTGATATCCTATTTAAATCTCCCCTGGCACAACTTCAGGCCATTTTCTGTCATCCTGTCACTTGTGACATGGGAGAAGAGCCAGAAGCAAGGTTCGAAGAACTGGGGTCATTTTCTGTGGGGGAAAAAAAATGTATCCAAAAATCTAAGTTTTTCCCTCTATTGCAGCCGTTTAACTGTAGGGAAAAAAAAATATGTACTTCCATCTGTGAAAGCTCACCAGCAGGATTTCAGAGGTGTCACAGAGGCTGTGGTTTCAATAATGAGTTTAGCAGAAGGTAGGGATTTATCTGTCAGAACATTTAACAGGGATGAAGGAAAAGGAAGGAAGCTAATCAGATTTTCACACAATATGGGGAATTTACAGAGATGGCATTAAGAAAAATATTGGAAGTCACGTATTTGAGCTGTAATTTGGGCATAATCAGACGCCATCCTCTGCAATGCTCTATTTAGAATCCTTTTTGACAGTTGAGTTGTTATTTGAGGGAAAAGGTAAGCTGAGGGGGTAGGGTTTTTTGAGATTAATTTCCATCTGCAGGGATTAAACAATTAGGTATATCCAAGATCATGTTAAATGTCTAGGAAAGGTTTTTTAGAGGAGTTGCTGTTGCTAATGTGAAATGCCTTGCCTGTGGGTATCGAGTTTCCACGTTTCTTTTCAGAGCATCTCAATAGAACATAAAAGGTCCCAGGAGCTGTCAGTGTTCAGGTAAATTGGTGCACTCCTGAATTCTTGGGTTTGCCTGTATTTCCTGGTAAAAATGGCAAAAAATCTCAATGTACTTGCATGTGCAGCCTGAAAACCCTGGGCCCAGAGAATCAGCTGTGGCTGTGCTGGCAATTTGCAGACCCGCTGGATGGACACAGGGTTGTCAGAGCATGGTCCATCAGAAAGAGTTGAAGTCACCAAAAGGGCTGGGCATTGTGAAGAGGAGAGAGTATTTGTCATCCTCCTTTTTGTACACACGTTTGGGCAGTATCCTGATTGTTTTTGTGGGAAGCATCCGATTACAAATTCCACAGGGGATTGTTAGTGGCAAAATACACTGTCATGTTCTTTGGGTATTGCAGAAGTATTTGAGTCCATTTAGATCTGTGCATTCACACATCTAAGCCATTCAGAGCCTAAACAATGACAGATGATTTTCTGTAAATTAAAAACAAAACCAGAAAGAGCCCCCACAAACTACTTGTAGAAAAGCAGATCTAATGAAGGAGCATTATAAACATGTTTGCATGGTTCAATACAGACCAGCAGTAGGAAAGCATGGGAAGGAGTCTCTAAACTGCCCAACCAAATGCAATTTATTGGGTTTGGTGTATTTTGTGGCAAACCTGAACTTTGTTAGTAATGTTGCATATCCTTTTTGCATTGTGTTTCCATTCCTGTTTAATTTAAATGGCACTGTATGCATATATATTCCCAGTAAAGGCAAAATTCCTGCTGTATAACCAGAACTATCTGTGAAGCAGGAGCATTTTTTCCCTGGATTTGGAGTAGGATGACCTGTTACTAGGTTGTTGAGCCAGGAACTCCATGGCTCTTCAAATATTTTATTAAATTAAAACCCGTGTTGAAGCCACATGGATGAAATTCAGTTGTTTCAATTTAGGAGTGAAATTGTGTGACCCTTAGTGAGTTGGGCTTTTATCTTGCCCATCCTCGATTCCCTTCCTCCTCACCAGATCCTCTTTTCTTTCTTACTTGATGCTTTCATGACCATTAAGGACTCTGAATTGTTGGGGTCTTTTAAATAATGCCTGAGGAACATAATAATGAAAAAGGAGACAAGGAGGCAGTTTTCTAATCCTTGATGCTGAAATACCAACCTCTTTTTCCTTAAAAAAGTTCTTGCAGTCAGTGCCCAGAAACTGCTAAACACCAAATTTGAAACCATTTCCTCAATTTTCTTTGTATACTGATTTTAATGTATCTTGTGTGTCACATACACCTTAATTATAATGCCCACACAAAATTGATTCTTTTTCAATGTATGCTGTAGATTACATTGCAAAGACTGGCAGTAGCACTATTTATATTTTCTCTAATGTTTCTGATTTTAGGTGGGAGAGAGAAATATTGTAACTAGTGGAGCACAGTAAACATTTAACATTTTCAGTTGTGCAACCCAAACAAAATGCTTGCTAAATTTTGTGTTGCTTTTTCAAGAATACATTGGTTGGAAATGAAAATAAACAAGGTACATCCATGTACTCAGTGCACAAACGCAGCTTTTAGGGTTAGCCTTCACAGGCTGCACATTCATGTCTTGCATTCAGAAGTTTATAATGTCTTGGGGGCAGTAAGAACAAAAAAAAAAAGTATAATTTAGTGGAAATGAACACATTTTTCCCTTTTTTTTCTGTAGAGAAAGAATTGTATTTTGAAAAGGAAAATAAACTGGGTTGAAGGAGGAAGAAGGATTCATTCAGGTTCTGTGGAGTATATTCTCAGCAGTGTTGTATTAGAGAATTTTTATGGGTTTTGTCAGCATGTAAATACTCTGAAATTCCAAAAATTCACTCATATACATTCCCAATTAAATGTAATATTTTTCTAATATAATTCAGCCTTCACTGTGCACACACATGGAGGTATAAAGGATGCCAAATTGAGTGTTGCCTTCAGTACATACTGAAGGAAAAGAAAGGACAAAAGCAAAGTGGAATAAAAGCAATATTTATGGAAATGCCAGGTGCATAGTGAGCATCTCTTTATCCGAACCATTGTATTTTCTGAGACTTAAGAACTGCTGTACTGAACTCATGGGAAATACCCTTTGAAATTCCTGTGTGCTTAGGAAATGGTCTCATAAATGCTAAAGTAGATGATAAATATCTAGGTATTCTGAAAAGAAATCTCAGTGGATTGTTCAAAAGCCATAATTTATTTTTATTTTTTTTTTTTAAATTTTTTTGAGAAAAAGGTAAAAGTGGCAGCACCAAAAGATGCTTCACTGTCTCACGACTGGTTGCTGCTCTTTATTCATATACTGTGTTCAGTAATTGAGGGGGAACTCCAGCCAAACTTCTGTTTTCTTTTCAGCATTTTCAGTGACAGGAATAATTTGTTTTCTAAAAGTGGATCTCTTATGTGTAATGAAAAATGAAAGAAGGAATATATTCTTAAGGATTTACTGACCTTGTATTGGAAGCCTTTACTTCGACTTAACAGAAGAGAAAGCTAAAAATACAAACCCAAACCCACGCCAACTTTACCTTTGAACCTTTTGCAGATACTTAAATATATTGAATGAATTTTTAAAGGAAAAGTAACCAGATTATCAGGCCTAAAGCATTTTCTAATCCTCTTTTAAGCACAAGCATTGCAAATTGCAGCAAATCATTTGTGTTCTGATGAGGCTTTAAATGATGGGATTATATATATTACATATATATATGGGTACCAAAAGTTGTAACAGTTGCAAGGATGACAAGACAGTATACAAATAGTTTTTCTGCTCCACTGGAGTTCTCACTGAGTGGATCTTAGTGCAGCAACAAGGACCATTTTGGGGCACAGTGAAATACTGCTCTGTTTCTCAGAGTGCTGACCTTTCCTTTCCTTTTTGAGAAAGAACAAGGCCTTTATCCATTTGACATTGTCTGCATCATTCCTGGTAGCTGCAGTCTTCAAGGACTTCATACTTGTGGTTTTCTTCCTTGTAGGCAGAGTTTTTGCCCAGCTTTTCCTGTCTCCATTTCCTTTTTCTTGATTTGTATATTTTATCTTTACCAGCTTCTCCAGTGATGTGTCCGTGTAGTCCTGCTGAAAACTCCAGCAGGCACAGAGCCTGTGACTCTGCAATAGGTGGCCAAGAAGGAGCAGTAGAGCAGTGTTGGATTGTGCAACATCCTCCTCCTTGCTGTCTCTAACACAGCCCTTCCCTGAACTCAGGGTTGAGATGAGATCTTGGCCCCCATATATATATTGAAGTAGTAAAATTAGGCCTGAAACTATTAAAAACAAAGGCTCCAAGTGGACCGAAAGTGCGGTGGTGAAGAAATTCTTCTCTGCTTTACCTTCTCTGTCAAGTAGAGATCTGTTTCCAAACCTGTAGTATAACATTTGAGCCTGAAAACTCTTCTCTGAAGAAGAGTTACTATTTAAAGTGTGCAGCAATTGCTAGTGCAAAATATAGGGAATTGGAAACTTCAGATTTCAGATGAGACACTTCACGCAATAATTTTCACACGTGATTTAATGTGCATTGCCCCCAAAGGGATCCAAGGGAGTACAGAGGCTTTTACCACATGGATATGTATTTATGTAAGCACTCACAGCAGAATTGGATACTCTTCATATAATCCTAATAATCTACTTTTAAAAAGTGGAAAATAGTTTGTGTGTATGCTTATTGACTGCTAATAAGGAAACAGAATTGTTTTTAATAATCACAGTTTGGCAGGGAATAAAATCACAAGGAGCCCAGTATAAAATGCAGGTGTTTATGAATAATAATTTATAACTGTATTTCAGATTTAAGAGGATAATCATCTGCTATTGCATTGAATCAGAAGAGTCCTATCCTAGGAGTTTAAAACACAGTGCATGACTTGCAGAAATGAACTGAAAGATCACACATGCTCTTGGAGAGCGCAGGTGTTGTAGCTGACTTTTTGTTGCTTCTTGGTAAAGCAGCCTTGAAATGCAGAGAAATGGATGGTCCCACTTGGAAATGTGGGAGAGATTTCATTTAGTGTCTCTGGAGCCTTGGAGACCCTGGGGGATGGTTTAGAGACAGCCAAGTTTTCTAATAGAGACAGAGACAAGGTGGAGCTTAACCTGCCTCTGGGTGTTTTAATGCTGGGGAAGGATCCTGCCAACTACATCTGTTTGGAAAAGCAAAACAAGGCTATCACCAAGTGGAATAAATATGTATGAGTTCAATTAGAAACAGTTCTTTTAAGAAGTTTATTCATGCTTCTTTTGGATTTACTAGTAGTGCTAAAAACTGGGCATGTTTTAGAACAAATAAAATTAAGTTGACAGACACAACAGCTAAATAATGTGATGATGTGCTCAGTTGGCCTTGTTCAGTGATTTCTCTACATGTCTGTTAGTCCTTTTCACCAGCTTCCCCTACTGTAGGGAATACTCCCAACTTCTTAATTTTTCTTAAGGAAGAGCCTCAAACATTCTGGTTTTCCTCTCAGCTAAAGGGAAAGTGGATATTCTTGCACTGTGCTTGCAGCTAGCAGGTCATGAAATGAGCATTAGGCATGTAATGTATGCCATAAAATTTGGGTAGTAATGTTGGGCTTACTGTAGCATCGATGTTATTGCATACCAGGGTTGGGTCAGAAGAATGCCACTAATAGTTTTATATCAAAATAGTTTAAAACATTGATAGAGTTCATTATTAATACTAGCATAACTAAGGAGATTGCTTTGGTTCCCTCTTTCATGTAGGTTACTAAAAGGATTGACTTTAGCTCCCTGATTCTTGCCACGATGATTAAGGGGATTTGTTTAAACACCCCATTTCATGTGCTATAGCTACTGTAAAAGGATTAGTTTTGGATTCCATTTTCACATGGGAAAGCTAAGGGGATTAGCTTTAGCTTTTCATTCCATGACAAAATAACTAAGGGCAATTGCTTTCACTGCCCATGTGGTTCCATCAAGATTTTTCTTGCTGTTTCTGTACTTGTTTTGCTTTCTTTTCCTCTGTTCTTACTGTCCAAAGTCCTTTTAATTCAAGCTCCCTGCCCTGCAAATAGAAGGCCCATGGTCCCTACTGAACTTTTTATCTGTTAAGGAAAATTAATGAGAAGTAACAAAATCTGACATGTTTTGTTCTCTCCCTCATCGAAATTCTAACCTTAGGACTCCTTTGGGTAAAATCAAGGGTAGGAATTGCCAAATCCACACCAACAGGCACTCTGTAAGGTTAGAATTTGTTAGCCAGGGAACAAAATCCTAGACTTGAGAGCTCTCAGGAACTCCCCCTGTGTTTCTGGATATACCAATCCCAGAAGGAAAAGCTCTGAGGTCTTTGTAACAAATTGCATTGTGCAGCTAACACAAATTAATATTTTCCAACCACTTAAAAGCAAATTAGGTGTCTGCATGTAAATTCAAAACAGGTACTTCATGCATAGCTAATGAATTTGTGTCTGTGCTGTTCAATCAACCAGGATCTGTGCCCTGGCTTTGAAGATGGGCGTCTCCACAAAGCCCCTTTAAAAGCTGCTCTAATCTGAGTCTCTGTCTAGGGAATGAGCAGGTTTTAATCTATAAATCCAGAAATTAATGAGATTCTTGCTTTGACGATCTATTTTTATGTCTTTCTTTAATTGTTGTTTATTTGTGCAACAGAAGTGCTGGAAAATTTACGTCTTTACTTACAAAGCCACTTTAACGTGTCGATCTTTATAGGTATTTCTTTTGGAGTGGCGTGCTTAAAATTAAAGATGGGTTTAAATTCTGTGCAGAACTGGCCTGGTATATCCATATGGTGTCAGAATACCTATGTAAGTGAGCAATCAGAAACAAAACCAGATGTTGGCTTTGAGTTTAATGAGCATCAGCTCCCTGCAGGGCTCATCCATGGCACTTGCTGGAAGCAGCCCCTGCCTGATGAGCTCAAGCCTCTTGCCCCAGCCCCATCCACTTTATTATTACAGACACAGCCTTAGGGACAGCGTTCCTAATACTTCCAAAAACACATGCTGTTTTCCAGTTTCAGTCCTCCACAATGCAGCAGAAGTATTTTAGCAGCTGCTGTTAGCAGCTGTGAGCTCAAAAGTTGGTTATTTGCACTGTGTGTGCAGCCACTTGAGTGTGTATAACATAGAGGGTCCTGGCTTGTATCTGACCATGTGAGGTGTGGGGATATATACACTCCTCTAGATCTGGCCCACTGAGCTGTACAATTACCTATTCTGAGCTCTCAGCACACTGTGGAATTTCCTTCCCCCTTTGTGCAGCTGAGTAGTGCTCAGTGTTTGAGTCTGTCCCTCCGGTGCCCTCACTCACCTTTAAATTGCCAAGGCCCTTTGCCTCTACCAAGAAAATGCAACAAAACAATTAGAAAAGAAAGCTGATTTTCTATGAAATTTTTAAGATTTCAAGGAGAGGGGGGGAAGAAAAAAAAGCGATGTACTATGTTAAGACAGACATGGAGCAAACCACATCAATGAACAGTCTAATTCTCTGTGATGTCTTTGAGGTAGCAGCGCTATGAGAAATTTGACTTAAGTCCAGCTGATTTGCCCCCAGTTTACAATCAGCATCTGATGGAAATGAAAACAACTTAATAAATTTATTTTCTTCTCCCTTTTGGGTCAGTGTAGGAAATTTCCTGGGGGCAAATGTTTTGTTCTACATAATTATTTTGTTTTATATGCCGAAGATTGTTTGTAAGGTTGATGGATTTCCTTCTTTGACTGCTACAGAAGAGGCAGGATAACAGTGGAAGAGTTACTGCAATTCCTTCCTCGTGGGAATCATCATGAATCTACAACCTGGTTGCCTGAGCTAGAGATCATTTATAATCTATGATTATTAGATTTTATATTTCTAGACTCCCTTGGAGTAATGTTGCCTCCTGCATGTATTTGAAAATTATGAATATGCAATAAAATATGGTACTAGGCTATCAAATTAATCACAGGCAATGAAACAAATTTTGTGTAAGAGTAAAGCTTGAATCTTTATAGAGTGTTGAGATGGGTTTTCCTCTGCTCTCATATTTATGCCTTTCTGTGTAGCACTGTTGTATATAGCAGGGCTTTTGCAAATTTCCATCACACATGTTTTGTGTCCACAGAGTTCAGGTTAGTGAGGAAAAAAAAGACAGAACTTCAGTGAAGCCAAATTTCGACACAGGAACTTTTACTGGGAGTAACAAATTGTAGTTTTTGTTAGGAAAGTGTCCAAAATAGGATAATAAGCTGTAAGACATGGTTATAGCCAAGTGCACTACGTTGTACAGAGGACAGAAGCCTCGAAAGCTCATTTGGCAGCCCCAGAAAAACGTTTTCTTCAACTGTCCCATTGAAAAGAAGGTTTCTATTTTCTTTTTTCAATATCCCCCTTTCTATTTTCTCTTTACAAAGTAAACCAAATATTAGCGATGTGTTGCCAGCAAGCAAAAAACCAACCTTCCTGTGGTCACCATAGTTCATTTGCCACCATGGAAAGTTTCACAACACGAATTTAAGCTGTGAGGATGTTTTTTTGAGAGCAGTACAAGAATGATTCGATATTTTTATGAACTGTAGTCCGGAATTTCCCAGCATTTTAATGTTCTGTGAACATTTCAGGGAAACTTAAAATTGTGTTCAACCTTTAACCTGCTGATACAGAGGTTGCATAGAGGCTAAAAATATTTAATATTTAATATTAATAATCATTAATGGTATATTTTTAATCGATGTGCTTGTAATATTATTAAAAAGTATATTATTAAGATTCCATGTTAAAGCTCAGCTAGGAGATGCTTTTGGAAAGCTTCTAAATTTTAGCTTAAAGAAATGTCTGCATTTGCAATTACATTTCTGATTCCTTTTTAGAGCTGTAATTTTAAATACAGCTGGTTTAGGTGCTATGTAGAAGAACCGTTGGCAAGGCCAGGAGCAGTAAGTGTTAAAGCACTTCTTAGGCAGCAATATCCTCTGGTGCAGCCACTCTCTCCTGTGAGCTTACTGAAGATGAAGTGGATTAGCTGCTAAATTGTGGTTTCAGAATAAGGTCAAGGATATCAAACATACCGAAAATGTTTCTGAAAATTAGTGAAAAATTGTTTCTCTGCAGTTCTGAGGATGATTTTATACAGTTTTCAGTTACTTTGGGCAGATTTTTGGACTTTTTTTCCCCTACATTTTGACTTCTATGAATTTCACTTCATTACAAGAGTTGAATGTTTCTCTCTCATTTTTGATCTGTTTACATTTGCATTGCTAAATCAAAGCTGGCTTGTTTAAATTTTAGGAATGCTGATAAGGAATTCTGGTGATTCCTTGGCACAGGAGGTGTAAAAACCACTGAGCAGTGTCAGAAAAGAAATCCTGCCCCAAATACATCACACCTGAATTCCTTGGAAGTGGAATTCAACAGTTTTTAGGTACTGTGTGGTTCATATTGAAAAGGAAACATGTAGCCTTTGGAATATGCCATTAGAGGAATAATACTTTCATTCAAAATCTTAGTTTGTCCAAAATATGCCACAGCTAATGCTGACTGACATGATATTTGAGACAACAACAACTTTCTCAACACAAGGGTTTTAAAAAATCCTATTAAAGTACTTTTTGAGACCTTAAATTCAAGGCAAATGTGAAGTTCTGACCATTGGTGCTTTTCCTGGCTTTTTTTTTCACTTATGAAAGAAAACAGGGGACTAAATTTAACCACTTGCAGATGAATGCAGAAGGAAGAGAGAGACTAAAAGTGGAGTACTTTCACATGCAGATGTTGGCATAGATGCAGATGGATCTGGCACACCTGATGGAAGTCCTTGAGGGGAACAGCTGTGCCTCTTGTACCTGTTAAAGCCCCAGTCCCTGGTTATAGGAACAGTGTGTGCCTCAAAAATGTGTGAAACCCCCAAAAAACTGCAACAACAAAAATCCCTGAACCGTTGGGATACAGAGGAGGTGTATTTTAAATGCATCTTAGCAAAAGGAAATTAATTACCAAAAACGAGAGTGGAGGCAGGGCAAGGATCCCAAAAGCAAAGTAAATCTGACTCTGGGGTTGGAGTGCAGGTATTTGGGCCTGTGTTTATGGACTAATTATCCTCTCCCTTGGGACCACACCCAGCATTTGGCTTCCCCTGTGGGGTTGCCCTTTCTGTCAGAGATGGAAGCACACCATGACAAGGGGGGTCGTGCAGGTAAAACCATCAGTGGCTTTAACTTCACACCTCTCTTCTCGTGCCCTTAAGGTTTCCACTCTGCGTCCCTGGATGTGACTTCCCATTTACCTTGGATGGGATTGCCAGACCAAGGACATTTAATCAGGAATCTGTAGCACTGCACAACAGTTAGGCAAGTGTTGCTTGGAGTGCAACTGGGAGGGGTGAATGTCTTAAAGACAGGGAAATCCAATCAGAAGTTGTAGGTGAAAATTAATTTCTGTGTCTGTAAAATTTTGAAATAAAATTAAATACTAAGGGCATTCTTCCGAAGTGAATTGTTAGATTAACATATGTCATAAAAAGGAAGCTCAGTCTAATTTTAAAGACCTTATAGACAGCTGACACAGTAAGACTTTCTTTTCTTGGAATCTGATTCTAATTTGAGAATTATGAAGGGTGTCTTCTTGTCCCATGTAGAAATATTGTGCATTCTGTTCTATCCCAAACACGAGGATTAGTCTTCAATCTATGTGACAATACATTTTACATATTTGAGTTGCTGAAAAGTTTAGACTTCAGCTGGCTAAGAGGAAAAATAACACTACACAAAAGTACTAAAGGAATTGTGCTGTGTGAATTGTGGATTTAGGCAAGAATGAAGGAGCAATGAACATATGCCACATGTTTACTCCGATTTTCTTTGTAGTCAGAGAGTGAAATACATTTTCCAACAGAAAATTCACAATGTTTTAGGTAACTCTGACTATTTTTAATTAAATTTAATTTAAATTAATTCAAATACTGTGTTAAGTGCAGAGCTGTAGATGATCCTGCACGATCATGCCCGTCTTGGGCTGGGCTCTATTGCAGAAGTTGCTGTTACATCACAGTTGTAAGCCTGGCTTTTTTGTACCCTGCTGTCTCACAGGTTTTCTGGCTGCATTTGGCAGCTCATTTGGCTTCCTCCTCCTCCTTTGCAGTCTGTCAGCAGGCCTGCAACATTTTCATTTCTGCTGGCTGCATTGCTTAGGTTCCCCTCCGTGTTCAATCTGTTCTGCATTCCTTTCGCCACGTCCTGTGCTGAATTTGTAATCGTGGCTGGAAATAGGAACTGCCAGTTGGTCACTTGGAAAACGGCACAACAAAGACATTATGATGCCATCACTTTAACGTGCTTTAAACAAAAAAGACAAAGGATGCCTAGCATAATTTAATAATCAAGTGCTTCATTTGTTACAAGAGTAGTAGGATTGCATTTTCTGAGTCAATAGTGAAATTTTGCTTTTTTTTTAGAAAAGTCCTTAAACTTTCACCAGCATCTATAAAATATCCTTAACTACAGCCAGCCTTTGAGATACCACGATCCCAGTTATCAAACACAGAGGCTTTGCTCCGGTCTCCCATGTCCACATCATCAAAATTAGGCTGCTGGGAGGGGTTTTTCATTGCCTAAAGATGTCTATATTGCTGTTGGGTAATTGGTATATATATATATATATCTATAATGGGTATATTGGGTTAGGACTTGCATGTCAGCTCAGCATGTCCTGTCACCAGTGCCTTGTCTTGGTGCAGGGTTGCAGTATCATACAGCTCTGAGCCTGGAGCTCTTTGTCTTATGCTCATATTCATAACACCAACATCTTAAACTTCTACAAGATGTAAAAATTTGCATCTTCAAAACACTGCAGGTACTTTAAAGAAAATTAATTTGTGCTTTCAAAATGATACCAAAGCTGACCAGATCCCCTTGAAACAGAACCTTCTGGTTTTCCTCTCTGCAAGTACATTTTGAAAACAAATATGCTGGTTTGCGAACAGCAACAGTTTGGAAAGAGAGATGTTTGTGTGTTTAGCATAGTGACACTGTAGGACAGCATCTACTTTTGCAGTGTGAAGTGCTTTTTTTTAACACAACTGTGCATTTGTGTTAAGAACATGCTAGCAAATGAATACTAAAATGTTCCCTAGAAAATTA
>VXBX01008403.1:623747-677752 GCA_013400415.1 Scytalopus superciliaris | reverse complement strand
TAATATATATCATTTATATATATATATATGGTGAGATTGTTAGTTAGGAAGACTTTCTGCATGAAAGCTATGCTGGAAATGTTTATTACAGTAGGCACTTAGTAAGAGAGTGCATCCCTTTTTAGGTTATGTTACCCAAATAATACTACATGTGTCTCATTCAGGAGTCATTAGGAACAACTGGGTCTAGACAGGTGTTGAAGAATTGAGAATAAAGTAGAGATGTTGACAGCTAGGCCAGCACTGCTCTAGTTTAGAGGATGAAATCTGCCCTGAAGGGGACAGTAGAGGGATTTTGAAGAGAAAAAAAGAACTGAAAAAAGGCACCATGTAAGAGATTCTTTTCAACAGATAATAAATGATTTCCTGAAAGTTTGTGAATGATGAGGTCATCTCATCCTGGTATATATTGCTGGTAGTTTTTGGTGTAATGTATGACTTCATTACCCAATACAGTCATGCATCAGGATTCTAGTTTTTATTCAGGCTGAGGGGCAAAGCAGATAAACACATTGTGCAAAACGTTTACCAGATGTCCCAAGTGCTTCAGAAGAAGTGCATGTATAATAGAACTAAACTGCCAGAAAAGCCAGTAAAGATAATCACTGTAAGTAATACAAAAGTGCATGGAAGTGACACAGGACAATTGGTAAAATTGGTGCAATATAGATGAGACAATCAGTATTTTAGCTTGCAGTGGAATATACTGGTATGAAAAGTACACAAGGACGTTTTGCTACAATATTCATTTCAACAAAACTTAGTAGCTGAGCATATTTTCAATATAAATTTGATAGACCAGTTGCTATTTGGGAGACAACTTGCATCAAAAAAAAAAAAAATCAATAAAGAATGATGGCAAAGGTTTAGTGGAGTATTGCTTCAGAGAGACTGGGTGATAAAATACACGCTAGGCATCTCGGAGATCAGTAAAATGGATCACATGACAGGTAACTCCAATTGATTTTGGCACAGTGCACTTAGGTACAAGTTGGCAAGTTTGGTCCACAGCTCAATTTAAGAAATTATGAAATTCTTAGAGCAAATGTGAGAAATGTAAATGTGTGTGTCCTTTCTCCTAACACGAAACACCATCCAGTATTCCCACGGTGGGTAATATGATAAAAACGATCCTAATTTTGCATGAGATAAGTTGCAGGTACCTTGGAAGGCAGGATCTTGCCAAACTGCCTTTTACTGACACAAAACATTCCTTAAGTTGGGCTGTTGAGACATAAAAAGTTGAGTCAGTGCATGGAGTTGAGAATGATGAAACTTTACATTTAGTTTGGTCATTGACAGCACAGGAAGGAAAGGGAAGAGAATGATGATGATTTTTTTGGAAGCAATCTTCATCTGTTACATCTGTTCATCTTATTGTATTATTTACAAAAATTTCCCGTTTCTGAGGAGATGTGGGATTATGGTCAGGTAAACTATATGGAGTAGTTAGGTCAAAAAGTATGGAAAGAAATAATCTGCTTTTATGTAGTAGATATTGTTCAGGTGCAGTTTGCATGTATGAACTCAAACCATCTTTGTTGATATAAATTGTGCCTCACTACTGGCTTTGCAAATGTAGTTGTACCAATAAAGACTTAAAATGATAGCTCGTCATTGCGATGTTTAGTGATATGTATATATATATATATATTTTCTTGAAATACAAATATTTTACTACAGAATTCATACATTTTGCAGATAAGGCTTGTTTAAGTTGAAATCTCTCCCTGACCCACAGAATTACTTTCTTACATTGAGGCTGCAAATAATTCTGATGCTGTTACAAAAAGAAACAGGACAATGAGAAAGGGTGTTCAATCACTGTGTACCCCACTCCATTTAACAGCCATACAAGTTCCCAGTGTTCACATTAGCTCTGATCTCACCTTTCACAGAGCCTGCAACAGATGAAATACAGCAGAGTTTTTAATAAGGTTTCACTCTTAAGTGTTTTCTGGAGTTCAGGAAGAGCTGTTATGTAAGAAAATGAGTGGGCACTTCCCGTAAAGAAACAAAAACACCACATTTGTTTTTCTTACAGCATGTGACTGTACCAGCTGTATGTTTATTGAGACAGGAGAACAAGAAACCTGTCTTGGTAAAAGGGTGCATGAAGGCCACGATTTATTTAACAGAAGTAAAGGGAGAGTACATTTATAATTAGCTCTGGCAGTGAAAGACAGCTCTGGTGGCCAAATCCAGAAATTTGCATTCTCAGATTGACATTGACAGAAACACACCCACAAGGGTCATATACATGAGTGATGTCTTTCACTGGTGTGGATCTTGTGGGCTAGACACCTAAGGAACACTTTAAAACATTTATTAGTAACTTAAATATCTTCTAACTGTAATAAGTTCTGTGATAGTGGTGGTTGGTCTTCGTTGGAGTACCAGAATTTGTTTCTGTTCAAGTTTCCCACTCGATTTTAGATGCCTCGTACAGGAGATTTAATTCACCATGCTGAAGAGATGGAAGTGAACTGAGCTGTGACAAAGATCTTGTTTGGCCTCACAGATTACACTTAACCCATTTCTCCTGTTGTCCCTCCAGCTGCTATTTGTCGCCTTAGATCTTATGAGTGGAACAGCAAACCTGAATCATGAGGAATGGTTTTAGTGCTGGACAAGTGAGCTGTCTGTGTAGGCATACAGCAGCAGACACACTAGGAGGGAAAGATGTGCTGGGATCTGACATGATTTAAACAAAGAAATAACAATTATAAAACAGCAAATATGTTTAGGTAGGGCTGGAGTGGTCAGGACAAGAGGTAATTAAAAAAGGCTTTATCAGTCATTTTGCATAGACTGAAATGGGCTTGTAGAACTGGAAATACCCCCTGCTAAGAGATGAGTTCCAAAGGTCAGAAGAGAAAGGATCGTGTCCATGATCTTTAAGGGAAGAAATGAACATTTGAATAGGGTCTGATGATTCCTGAGTGGCAGATCTGTTAAGAGGAAATGGCATTTTCTGTTTTGACAATGCTAAGATCTGCGAGGGCAATGCCAGTAGGTCAAGCAAGAAAACTCACAAAACCATAAAACCATAGAATAATTTAGGTTAGAAAGGAGCTTTGGGTGCCCAACTTCTTGCTCAAGCAAAGCTAATTTCAAAGGTAGACCGGATAACTGTGGCTATTTTCCATGCAGTTTTGGACTCTTTTCCAGGATGGAGATTCCTCACTCTGGGCAGCCCCGCTCAGCACTTGACTGTCTTCATTGTGAACCCTTTTTTCCCCCTTTATATCTGACCAGAGTTTTCATTGCGTCAACATGAAGCAGTTTGCCTGTGATCTTTCCCTGTGTGCACAGCAGTCTGTGAGCAGATTAGCTACAAATATGGTACATTCTCCCCCTTTGGTGTTCTTTTCTTAGGCTTCTCCTTCCTTCCCCTCACCATGTCCTTGAAGCTCTGTTACAATTACCCCAGTAATCAATATTGTTCTTTTACTGTCATGTCCATGCAACTTGTTGTCCACCAAGACTCCCAATGCTCTTCTGAGAGCAGTTTCGTGTCCAAGCAAGCCCCAGCCTTGACCACTACATGGTGAGGCAAGATTTGACCCTTGAATTTACAGAAGTTTCTGTTGCTCCGTCTCTCCCAGTCTCTCTGAATTCCAGCACTGCTGTCCATGTTACCAGATGCAAAATAGCCAAGGGTTTGTTCTCATCTGCCCATGGCTGCATTGGCAGAGCATGACAAAAGCCAAGCCAAGGCAGACAGTGGCCAGAGCCATCCCATCAAGCAGGTGAAGTTTGCCCTTGGTACATCTGTGTCAGGTGTTCTCAGTCACATTCTTCCCCTTCATGAACTGCCTTTGGAGAAATGAGAAGACCTGCCCCAAAAATTCGCTCAGGGCAGTGAAGAAAAGATGCCAAAACCTGCCAAAAATCCTATTTCCAGGTGCTAAAAAGGCTTATGGGGTTTTTAAACTGGAGTTTCATCCTAATATCCTTAATAAGTGAAAGAGACTGTCAGTGTTACTATTATTGCTGATAGTATTATACAAGTCAGTAGAAAACCAAATATTTATGGAAATGAAACAATATATTGTACTTAATATGAATACATAAATGTGGATATTGCTATGATGGTAACATTTCTTTCTGGAGAAAACCTTGTAATCTTAATGAGCTTGGTCCAACATGCTTCCAGCTGAGAATCTTTGTGCATGTGGGATGTTGCCTACATCTGTTTTGATAAAAAATATTATTTTTCTTAAATATTGAGATGTTAGGTTTATGACAGCTTTTAGATATTTTATTAGATTTTTGATATTTGTGATTTTAGCTACATTAATAGTACATAATAATACATATAAATTACAATAATTTATAGAAGACAAAATGATTGTGCTTTGTATTACTTATTGAAAAATACGCCAGTTGAATAAATTGTTAAAGTGTAATGGATTTTGTAGTTGTTTTGTAGGGCAAGCATAAAAAAATCATGGGATGAGCATCTTTTTTTCTTTCTACCCATGATTATGCCACAAGTCAAAAGCTGTTTTGACATACTTTCCATTTCACATCCCTCTGTTCTTCGTATTTAATGAGAGTCTTGCATGTTACTGCCTGCATGTGAATTCCAGAAGATGAGAGGATAAATGCATTCAGCATCAGTTGGGAACTGAACCCAGCCAGGGAACCAGAATGGAACGATTTTCATCTCTGAAACACTTGTGCTCTGCACTATGGCTCAGGTTTACTCATGTGGTTTGCTCCTGACTGCTGCTGTTCTCCTCAGACAGTCATTAGAAGCCAGGAAATTATTAGTTGCGTTTATCAAACCAGTCACACTCCACTGGAAACACCAGCGTGCCTGGAAGGCACGAGAGCAACGAGCAGCCACTCTGTGAATTACTCTGTGAGGGACTGCAAAAAGAAGGGAATCCACAAATGAAACATCACCTGAGACCTTCAGTAGGGAAAAGGAATCACAACCCATCACAAACGGAGCTTGAGGAAGGTGACAGCAAGGATAATAAAAAGTGTGCACGTTCCCAGGGGCACTGAAAACACGGCCTTGAGAAAAACAGAACATTCTCTTTCGGATCAATGCTGATTAGCTGGGTGCTTTAGAGGAAAAACAGCAGCTTCTGCTTCTTGGTTATATCCTCATCCAAGCCTCTCTTCTGGCTTTTGAAAAGTGACTTCACTAAAGAAGTTGTTATCTGTCTGTATTAACTGTTGTGCTTTCTACCAGGAAACTTTTTTCATCCATTTACTCTGTTAGGAATAAAGAAGTGCTGACATTAAGAACTGTTCATACAGTTAAATATCACCCATTTGAAGACTTATGGACAAGGAATAAAAATAATCTGACTAACTGAAATTACTGTTTTGGGGTCATGGATACTGAAACTTCATTTTTACCAAAAGTACACTGGGACACTGGGAGATGTTGGGTTTTCCCCAGTAAAGGGATAAGTTACATGTAAAATATGACATATATATTGTCATCATTAACATACAAATAACATCTGAGAACCAGAATGCTCAGTTTCAGTTAATCTGAAGGTTTTTCCATGGCCAGTGTCAGGAGATTGAACAGTGTCCTATTCACCCCCCTTTTCCTGCTGTTCTCTGTTCTTTGGTATCCAGTGAGACACTGACATGTGGATTTCTGAAACAATAAAAAGACCAGTCCATTTTAGTCGAGCTGGTAATAGGCACTCCTGCAGGCAGGAACACTTCTGCTGTGGAAGATTGAGGGAATGAGATAGAAATAAAGACCTTTTAACTTACTACTGAAAGTTGCATCTAAGGCTGGAGTTCTGGATTATGTAAACCAAGACTAAAATGTGGGGTCATTGTGGTCATTATTCCCTGTCTCCTACCTAAGGTGTTGGTTTTTTTTTACTTGAGGACCAGTTTCCAAATAAAAGTTCACGGAGCCTTAATTTAAATTAATCTGTGTAAGCTCTTGTAAAACTTAGGGGGTTTATAGTAAACACTGAGATAGTACAGAATTTGAATTATAGTACGTAGAAGAAGTTTAAATTTAGTTTGTGACATAATGTGGAGATTGAAGTGAGATTTAAACTGTGATGTGAGTTACTTCACAGCCTCTCCAGTCTGTGAGAGAGAGAAAACAGCGTAGGTTATTGCTGAATTTGAATTTCTGAGAGCGTTTCAGAAGAGAAGAGTTTGTGCTTTTTAGTTGCTCTGTGTTGGTACCCCCACAGTGGTTCTGTATCCAACTGGGGCCATCACAGTCTAGAGGGCTGTGCTCCCATATGGGTGACAAACTCACTGGCCTCAGAGGACACACAGACCAAACCCCCAGCATGTTTGGAATTCCCTGTTGATCCTGGTTTGAGCTGAAGGTGGGACTGGCTGAGAATTCCCTGTTCATCCTGGCTGGGATTAGATGACTTCCCAAAGCCTCTCCCAGCTTGGATGTATCTCTAATTAATACATGAGAAAACAAAATATTTCTACCTGCACCAGCTCATTTTGATTTGTTTAAGGACATTTCTTGTCAGTTCTTCTCTATTCTTTTGCCTCCACACTTAGAAAACAAAGCTCAGCTTTTTTTTTTTTTTTCCCCAGCCTTTTTTACCACTGTAAATGTCATTAAATTTATGTGAAGGCATGACATGCAGTTTTCAAAGTTTTGCAGATACCTGAATGAATAAATGCAATGATTGAAACATATTCTGACCCAGGAGCCTACCAGCACTGAAGAACAAACAGCTCATTTTAAAAAGCATGATATAAAGCAAGTTGCTTATTTTTCCTATTTCTGCAAAACATTTTCTAACTGACCTGTTTGGGCTTTTTTCTTATCCAAATGACTTGGTGTAAAGCTTGTATTCATTATCTTTCGTAAAAATGAATGCAAAAGATGCAAAGTTTAAGCATTAAAAAAAAAAACCCAAACCTGACCCTAAGAGGTTATTTCTGCACTACAAATGCACAGTAATGAATCTGAGAAGCAAAGCCACAGTACAAGGTGCTGCTTTAAGTTAAGGTGCTTTTGACATTTCCATTGCAAATAAAATCACAGGGAATTCCTGAGAAGAATGGATCCCAGATGGAGTGAATTTCTTTCTCTTCTCTATAACCCCCAAGCACTGATTTTTTTCTTCTTCAACACAATCTCAAATTTGAGGCTGTGATAGGTATCCTGTGAGCTTTGACTGTGGTGTTATTATTACCTTTATTAAGTTACTAAGTCTCTCAGGCAGTTGTCTGGAGAATCCTCCAGAGAGGAGGAGAGCTTGTCCTGGGAGATCCCTCCCCTCCTGCCTTCCCTGGGTTCCTCCTCTGTGACTCCAAAGGGTTCAACACACCTGCTATTTCTGTAAAGCCAACAGGTTTTAACCTTTCAGGCTTACTGAGGTAAGATAGTGCTGATGATATAATGCCAAATTCTTCCCATGAAAAGGATCAAATCTTAGTCTGGAAATGCAATAAAAAAGAAGTGGATTATCTCACTCAAGCTGCCTTGGGGTCAGCCAGTAGTGGATCCACATTTAGAATTAAGAAGCTCTTAAATCTTGGCAAAGCTTTTTCTTTCTCTTCCATTATCACACCATTACACTGTGTAATGATGTGCCTTTCTACAAGTGCAATCACTGATAGCGTGCTCAGGCTTCTGATCTGACACTTTAAAAACAATATTTATTATAGTGAGAATTTACATGGGGAGCATTTCTTTAAAGAACAGCTCTGGACAGCTTTATGGCAAACCTGGTTTCACTGCAAGAGGTTAATAAATTTAATAAAACCATCTGATTGATCATATTAGAGCCTTTTCTCTGTAATTTAATCCTTTTGGTGAACGGCACAGGAAAAGTTCTGTATTTCACAGATCACCAAAGTTATTTTGCCCCCTATTTCAACCACACTTTCAAGCACAAAGTGCTGTTTCAGAGAGAAACCAGCAACCACTTTTTGTCAGGGGCCAAGGGAAAGCAAAGCAAACATCTACAAACAGGTGTGACCAGCAGTGCAGTGCAGGATGCAAAGAGCACATCCCTGCTGGCTCAGGACTGTAACATTCCCAGAAAGACTTTCAGGTGTCAGGAGTGAAAAAAAAAAACATTCCTATCCCAGCTTTAAATGACAGCTGCTTGCAGATCTTCTTCAGTCACATCTGTGCTCACAGAGACTCCCTGGCAGCGAAAGGTGCTGAAGGAATCTGAATTTCTCCCTCTTCATCTGATCTGAGATGCGCTCGCAAGTCCAAACATATCTAAGACAAGAACATGAGTAAAATGTGATTGTTTTCCAGAGGGTCTCTTCAAAACAAATGTTTCACATCCATTTCTCTGACAGAAAGAGAATGTGGAAGTAATTTGGCTCATATAGAAACACAGAGAATTCAACTTACTTCCCAAAATGGTAATAAAAATGTTAAAATTTATGAGAAATAGTGCTCCAACGTGGCTATGTCACTTTTTTTTTTTGCTGATTTAATGCTTCTGGGTGGAATAGATGGATCAGAAATGTAATGTGTGTTGCTATATTTTAATATTTTCATTTTATTTCCATTTTTTATTTTCAGATACTGTAAGGAATGAAAAATGAGATATACATATAGATGGGAAAAAGGCTTTATTAAATGTTTGCTATAAGAAAAGCATGTTTAAACCTTGTCTTTATTTTAGAGATGATGACCCAAATCTTCCCAGGTTAGGCTTTCTAGGGAGTTGTGGGCAGTGGAGTTCAGTAGAGGACAAAGCTTCCTAAGAGGCTGAAGGTTGCTGGAGAGCTCTGAAATGTAAAGCACGTTTAAGCAGAGCTTCTCTGCTGCCTTTGATGCTGCTGTTTCCTGTCCCACCGAAGGGAGGGGCAGCACTGAGTTTCTTCACTCACAATAATGAGTGTTATTCATACCGAGGAAAACATTGGCATTAATCAACGTGCAGTCAAAGTTGCATCAATTGCAGGTAAAACAATGCGCATTTTTTCTCACTGTGATTTGATGTGTCATGTCTTTAACGATGTAATTTGCCCTAAATGTTAACGGGCATAAAACCCTCATTCATTCAAAATGCAGAGTTCCCTGAAAACCTCCCAGCTGCCCAGGCCTTCGTGGGGCTGTTGCTGCTTTCAGGTGTCACCTCGAATTAGGTAATTTTGCTGGCAGCTTTGGAGGCTTCGAGTAAAGGATGTCTTTTGGGGGAGTGATGGAGGAGAAGCAGCTGCTAACAAGTGCATTATCACTCCATATAAGTGCACAAGTCTAAGTAGTACTGGTATTAAGGTGATAGTGCTATATAGACATAAATAAGGCAGAGTTTATAGGTGGAGGGAATGTAATTCATTAAACCACTTGAGCACACAATCCTTCATGCACAAAAGCTTCTCTTCTGCTCTGCTCGAGACAGACTAGAAAATTTATCTGCTTTTTCCGTGGTATCAATTAATCCAGTAAAAGCTATAACCTCCACTCTGCAAATCTTTTGTTATCTGTGGAATAAAATAGTTTGTTTCAACGTGTAAAATTGCAATCATCTAAACAGCAATCTAAACAGTATGCAAATTTTGATTCTTTAAAATCTCCAAGCACCATTATTGCAAATCCTTAAAATACAATAGCTACCAAAATACTATTTGTCAGGAGGAATCAGCTAAGCACTGGATAATTAAGAGTACCTTAGGAATATTGTTTACAACAGTATTTTTATTCAGAATTTAATAGAATCTTTCAAATTTGCATACTTTGGTGGCAGTAAATAAAAATGCAAGTTTCAATATGTGCAATTGAATGCATAAAATACACATTTATAATAAAAATCCAGAGCTCTGTGGGAGTAACTAGGGCTACATTGTAGATAATTGAATCTTTAGCCTAAGTTCATTTAAATATATGGAGGGTTTATAGAAATAACTACACTTAAGAGATTCATGTAAACAAGTTTTAGTAGTGAATGCTTAACTGCAATATAAAGGCTTTTAAAAGATTATCTGTTTCTAGAGAAACTGAGCTGGACTGAAGCAGAGACTTAACCACCAGAGTGCTGAATGTGTAAGCTCTGAGTGGTTGCTCCTTCCTATTAAATAGCTCAGGCTGCTCCAGAGATCCTCCACCCCTGGGAGATGTAACTGAGCATCAGGATCCCGATGGGTGAGATCCACGACTCTTCCACATTTCACTCAATTCAGGGAAAACTGAGCCCATGGAATGTGCTGGTTGTGGAAACACAAGGCCCGTATATAAAACAACTGTCCTCTTCATTTCCTATTCTCTTAAGATAGCTTGGGAGAAAATGGAAAAGATGATTAGATAAAATTTAACAGATGTGCACTGGACACAATAAAACTATTCATGTGGGCTCTAAGCAGGCACAGATTAAGAAAAATCAAGGAGAAGATATTTTTGCAAAGTACGTGGACAGCCCTTAATAATGAGCAAAGTTTCATTTAAATTTGTATGCTTCTTCTACCAGTATTTCTGCTCTGTTTTACTGATACTACTCCTGTCTCAGTGCAGGGGATGGTCCTTAGAGCTCTCAGTGATAATAAGCGAGTGTTACGTGACTCTGATGTGTAGGCTGAGTGTGATGCTTCGATCCATAAAGTAAAATACCTTAAGCTGTTCTGTAACACAGTAATTTTATGAAAACTCAGGAACTTCTGGCATCTCCAGTAATACTGTTCCTTTCAGATGTTTGTTTTGCATAGTAGTTCAGTACCTGTTTACTTATAAATGCAGGCTTCTGTGGCTAGTTTGGTAAGTGTAAATGTCTCTGCCCACCCTAGCAAGAATTGCAGCGCTCTGATTCTGATCTCTGCTGGCAGTCAGGAGGAAGAGATGCAGAAAGAACCAGCTCTTTCTGTGCCTACTGAGAGTGCTCTCTGGAATGATCTCAGGACCCAGGCTGGTAGCTGTTAAGAAGGAAATGTATGTTCAGAATAGCAAACATAAAAAGATGTACATGCAAAGCAGAGAGTTGGTGTTTAGTCTCTGTATTTCTAACATTAATGATAGTTTGTTAACAAAAAAAAAAGCAAACCACAGTGTGTAGTCAGCTTAGTGCAAAGCCTGCCTGCCCATTAGTGGGAGAAAAGTTCATCCATGTGCAGCCACAGCATTTCTTCAACAGATGCTCCCAAAAGAGAAAACCCTGACAGCAACCTTCTGTCTAACTGCTAAACCCATGTGGAACCCTGCTCCAGGTGAGTGCCCAGCAGTGGAACTCCAAAGCTGCCTTGGAGTTTTCTTCATGTCGGTGTTGCCTCTGTGTCATGTCATGGGCTAAATCAGGAGGCTGTGTAATGATACTGCTTTCTTTCCCAAATAAGGAAAATATCCTTACTTGTCCTTGGAATATGACTTACTTAATGCCATTCCAGTTTAAGAGGCTGTGTAATCAACTCTACTTTGGGAAAAAAAGGCAAAGGCTAATGAAAACACATGAGGCGTCTCAACAGGCTGTCTTGTAACCTGTTCTGCTTAGCTCTGATGACAAATATCTTTTGCCACAACAGTGTATTGTTAATCTCTCCAATCAATGCTTCCTATGCAGCAAAGCTTCCACCAGAGATCTAATCCTGCTCCTATTTAAGTCAGGAAGAAAAACAGAATAGGTTTGAGGCCAGTATATGCAGAGAACTATGTAATCTCTGTAAATAAACATTCTACCTGTAATCAATCACGGGGCAAGGAGCAGCAAATATTAGGACAAAACATACAGATAATTTTGTTCTAATACTATATTAAGCCTATGCTTTTACTGGCTTAACTCTTTAAGTACATAATAGTAGATAATACTGAAGTAAATGTTGCAAGGACAGAAAATTGATTTTTGTATATTGCAATGCTGCACGTCCCTGAAGAATAGAATGTGGTAGGAAACCCCCTTAGGCCTTGTGTTCAATCCAATACCCAGCCAGTAACTACACACATTGTTTATTTATTTGCCTGATCACTTGGGATGTCTCTTCTGTTTTGACTCCTAAAAAGCAGAAAATATTTTGAAGAGTTTTCTTTCTTGTCAGTAGCACCACAAGGAAGACACGTAATAGCGAATTCACTCAGCTATGGCTCAACTCTCATTTTGGCTGTTCTTTTTGTCCTGGTATTTAGAATATTAAGCCTGGTTTTAAAATGTTAGTGTATTGAAAATGGTTAAATATGCTGATAGCGTGTCAAAAGACTTGAGATAAATGGCATCTCAGCTGGCATGTGTAGGAGTTGTGTGGCACGAAACATGCCACTTCCCAGAGAAGATGGACACTTTGTCACTACAGAGGCATCGTGTTCCTAAGGCAGGTGGCTTGGCTGTGCTGTTGATACTGGCTTTTTCCACACTCAGTAAATGTCACAAGAAATCCAGTGTGGTTGTGTTTACCTTTGGCATGAGTGGAAATGACAGACTGCATGTTGACTGAGATCCGACCGTCTCATCAGCTGCTCCCAGGGAAATAGGCTGGGATAGATTGCTGTTCACACAGGCTACTTCATTTTCCTGTGCCTTTAATATAGAAAGGTGATCCTTTCCTGCCTCAGAAAGGTACTTCGAAGATGAGTACAAGCACAGGGTGGTGGGAAAAGACTGTATGAGCTATTGTAGCAGCTCAGTCCCACCCTGAAAACGTTTTTCCTTTGCTAAAACCATCTCTGACTCGCTTAGAAACTCAAGTGACAGATTCCAGTGTTTGGCTGGGATTGGCTGGGAGGGCACAGTTAGATTTTTTGGGGGAAAAAAAAGAATATATCCAGGTCTGTGTGCATGAGATTATCTCAGTAAGAGCTTAACTAATAGGTGTAAACAGGTCTTCAGAAAAGGTAATGACTTAGAAAGTTGACTGGGTTTTTTCTTAGCACCCTTTCATGTATTTTTATGGGATTTGAACATTAAGCATGAAAAATCAAGTGTGAGGTGATGTCTTGGTTACAGTTCTTTGACAGCACTCTGCAGTTTCATTATTCACAGGCACAGATGGCCTGTTTATAAATCACAGCAAAACCACCTAATGCAGGTACTTTTTGTACAGAACTAGATTCTAGAGAAATATTGAAGTGGGTAGTGATGAATATGCATTTGTTTCCAAAAGGAGGAAGCATATGTTAATCCTGTGTACAGCCATAAGCTCTTTATTTTGGGGTTTTCTTTCCTCTTAGATGCTAAGATTTTGGGCTAAACTTTTAGGAGAATAATCCCCAGCCTAAGCTGGTCAGAATGCACATTCCTTCAAGTACACAGATGTGTAAAAGTGACATCTACATCTTGCTTTCCTGCAAATAGGGGGAAGAAAGGTGTGTAAGAAGATATAGAGCCCAGTTTACAAGATGAGTAGCTCAAGCTTTGGGTGCTTCTTCAAGTGCCCCTGAGCATCTTGAGAAACGTGGTCTATTAGTGGAGAATTCAAGCATACATTCTAATGGAAAGCTTTCTATGTAGTGTATTAAATTCAGTCACTTAAGGCTACTGGCTCTTTTTTCAAGTATATATTACAGAGCAAAAGGAGGACACGAACACAGCAATAGAAAAAGAGTACCTTGTTTAATGCAAGTTGATCTATGAGACACATTAACAGCAAGCCCAACTCGTGTGTAGCTCTGTGTCCTACAACTCCATTTCATCCCACAACTCTATTTCATCCCACTTCCTATGACAACGAGTTTGGTGCTGGAATTAACCCCAGCAAGAAGAAAGATGTGCTGTGACTGGTTCCAGTCCCGTGCGTGTTCTCTGCCAGCCAGCACTCAGAGGAGACCAAACAGCAGAGGCTCCCTCTCGATCTTTCCTTCATTCGGGTCACTATTTTCATGCTCTGATTCCCACTAAATATTTGGAGTTGGTGTAGCATGGAGATTTGCTGCAAGCTTAGCTAAGCAGTCATGAATGGGAGGAACTACAGGCAGGCAGGCAGCAGTCTCAGAAACCGTATTTCTGCAGGAGGTCACCTGTCTCCCTTCATGTTTTACTTGGCTTCAAGTCTTTTTCCTTCTTACTTTAAAGTCTCACTTCTTTATTTTTTTCCCAAGTAAAAGGCAAATGAGACACTACCTTTAAAATGCTATTGCAGAAGCTGAGTCAAAGTCATTTCAATGCCTGTGAAATGCTGATGTGAGGTGGCAGAGCTATCAATAAAGTCACTGGCACACAGTTTAATGGAACAAAGGTACTGAGTCCCAAAGGCACCCTTGGACAGGGAGGAATAAAGAAATTTGGAAGTACCAGGAAAAAAAAAAGGGCCAAGTGATAGTGTAGCACAAGTGGGTGTGGGGGTAAATGTTGAGCTCTCCAGGTGTTTAGGTGAAATATAGAATTTATTCTCCTGTATTTTCTGTGATTTCTGTGACTAGTGCCTGTAAAGAAGGCTGGAAAGTATAAAACAGTGTATGCATATTTAAACATTTTAATAGACATAGTGGGTTTGCATCTCTGCCTTTCTAGACAGATGAATTTCTTTGCTTCATCTGCAGGAATCAATGTGCCATCCAAAATGTCTATTCACCCCTCAGGATACAATGATTTAATTTATTCTTTAGTACAATTTCATATTGATGATCCTTTGTACCCCTAACAAATTATTTTAGCCTTTTCAACATCTTGTAACGGTTTATCCTCGGATCTGTGTGTTTCTTCTACCAGTAACCACAGAGAATGTACCAGTTCAGAGAATCCATTTTAAGGTTCTTTCACACCTTCCTTTACAAATCAAATTGACTTGTTGCGTATTGGCAATTTGTCTTCAAATAGGTACTTTAAAGAAGGATAGACAAATGGTTATCTGTTTGTAAAAGCTGTAATTAGAAATAACAATCACTTTTTAAACAGCAGTTCCTTCAGGAGTTTGCCATATGTAAATTACTGAGAATTTCTTTGACATCTTGAGGACTCCTTTTTTGTGTGACCTTAACATCTGTGACAAGTCTAATGAAATTCAAAATACAGCTTGATGGAAGAGAATGTTTAGGAGACTTAACTCACTCTGTGATGCCTCACAGAGGGATCGTCACAGAATCTTTCATAAGCTACTTACTATAAGTTAAAAAAAATCAATAAGATTGATTAGATTAGATCAATTAATTAGGTTTAGAGAATAGATTGGTTTATATGTTGTATTTAATATGCACAAAGATATTTTCTGTCAAATGAACCTTAGGAGTACTGCATTTAATTTAGCCTTACAAATGGGTTTTGTGGCATGTTATCCTTAGAATCAGAATAAACCCCCTCCTGGCACATAAGCAGTGCAGGTGATACACTGCCCAGCATCCCAAATAAAATACTGGGCCTGCCCAGCATTCCAAGGACTGTGCCAGGGTTCTGTTGGAAGGGAATCCAATAAATCCCACGGGAAAACCTGAGTGGGGACGAGGTTGTTTCAGGAATTTTCTCCTCACAGTAAATAAATGCTCATCTTACGGTGTGGATGCTGGTGGGAAATTACATGGTGGTGGATCATATTAAGTCATGGAGACACGTTTTATGTGCCATACTTAAATAAATAACAACAAAATAGCAGTTTGTGCTATTTTAAATGTACACACATGTATAAGCTGTAGTACTTGTTGTTGTATTCGGGCAAGTAATACCTTCCTTTTAAGCAGTTAAATGCTTTTTCTCCATGGATTCAAGTTCAGGTTTAGATAAAATACCTTGAAAAGTATTTATCTTCAATAACCAAGCTGAACAGCGCAACTACAACCTTTTATTTTAATAATAGCCATAAACAAAAAACTGGAAGAACACTTGTTGTATTTACACTGGATTAAGCCTGAATAATGTCCCAGATAAAAACCCTGCTAACCTGCTCTTGATGCTGCTCTGAAATTTATCTTCATAGGGATTTAATTTTGCTGCATCAACTCTATTTCCCAAGAAGTGCCATGTCTCTGTAATATGCAAGCCTCTGTAGCTTACTATCTTCTTAGTACCCTCTAGCAAATACAGTGAGAAACAGCCCCTCCTGGTGAAACATTTAGTTTGAATTTATTCAGGAGGCAGCACTGCTCAGTCTCAGCACTCCTCTACCAATCTTCAGCAGCATTTCAGCCTTTGGAATTGCACTTGGCCTTTTGTAAGACATCAGGGTGTGTGATGGCTCATCCCACAGCCACGGCTCATCCATCCCACCTCCTGCCCAGTTCTGTACTCTTCCATCTTTTGTCATGAACTACCTTCATGACTCACCTTTCTATTGCATCAATCTACGTGTTATCAAACATACTTTATGAAAACATCTAATTGCGATGGCAGAATTACAGAATATGCTGAGTTGGAAAGACCCACAAGGATCACAGAGTCCGACTCCTGGTCCCACACAGGACCATCCCCAAGGGTCACCCCCTGTGCCTCAGAGGATCATCCAGATGCTCCTGGAGCTCTGGCAGCCTTGGTGCTGTGCCCACTGCCCTGGGGAGCCTGTTCAGTGCCCACCACCCTCTGGGGGAAGAACCTTTTCCTGAGATCCAACCTGAGCCTGCCCTGACACAACCCCAGGCCATTCCCTGGGTCTGTCCCTGGTCCCCACAGAGCAGAGAGCAGTGCCTGCCCCTCTTCTCCTCCCAGGGAAGTTGGACCTGCAGTGAGGTCTCCTCTCAGTCTCCTCTTCTCCAGCTGAACACCCCAAGTGCCCTCTGTGTCCTCACATGCCTCCCCTCCAGACCCTTTCCCATCTTCATCACCCTCCTTTGGACACTCTCCAATGGCTCAATCTCTTCCTCCCATTGTGACACCCCGAACTGCCCCAATATTGCAGGTGAGGCCACCCCAGTGCCCTGAGATGAGCTCAGCTGGGCAGAACACCAAGGCCATGGGTTTGATGCCTCTACAGGCCATTCACTTGAGAGCTGGACTCTCTTTGTGTCCCTTCCAACTCCATGCAATGTGTAATTAGGACAAGTAAAGGTCTTCTCAGTGAGATCACACATAGAGTGACCGCCAACTGCTTAAGCAACAATGTAGCTGGAGTTAAAAACCCCCAAAATCCATCTTTTGCAATGTTGGCAATAAAGCAGCTTTTTAAAAGGATGTTTGAAGAAATCTGCTGCTTTGGGCAAAGGTGCTGTTTGAGGTAAAAAAGCAAACCCTTTCTTCCATCCTTTCGTGGTGAATGTGGGCAGAGCCCTCATTACGGAAATTCCAGTGTGCCTTTAGACCAACAGAAACACAGTGATAAAATACATGTTTTCTACTCCCTAACCCCTGTTCTTCCCCTGCCAACATTCCCAGGAGATACAATAAAGGGGAAATGTGCATTTCAGTGTTGATTTATGGTGGCTAGCAGTGCTCATTCTGTAAGCTGTCATCCTGCCTGACGCAAAACGGGTGCAGGCTTTTTTTCTCTTCGTTTTCAAATTCTAGATCTTAGATGAAAGCTACTGGATGTATTTTTAATTCAGAAAGTGCCTTTTTGAAGTCCTGTCTGTGTTTCTCTTTAATCTCTTTTTATATTATTTTGTCTGATTTTTCCATTTGAAATGTAAGGCAAAGTGAGGCAATGTACCTATAATGTCCTTTTACGTGCTCCCAGCCCCTTCCCTTACATCTCTTTTTTCTGCTACATTGATGAAGAATTTTTTTCTTTACCTGTCCACATTTCTGCTCTTTTTAATCCCTGAATGTGTCAGGATAACTCTTTTTTATCTTCAAATACTCTGCTCTTGCCCTAACACTAGCAAGTACAGTAGGGCTCCTCTAAGTGTCTTCCCTCTGCTGGTTGTAGATCTTCTTTTGCTTACACTCTGCTTTCTGGGTTTTAACTAGTTCTTTTCAATATTTCTGTCCCAGCTTGATTGCTTACTGCTTTTAGCCTAAGTAATTCATCACACAGGACTTTTAATTAAAACTTTCCCACAAAGGATGTGAGCTGTGTTCTGTATACAGCTGTTACCCCTTCAGCAGCACAGGATAAAAACTTCTGATGACCTGCCTGCATGGTCTAGATTTCAAACTGGGGCTGCTGTAATTTTCATGGTTCTTTTCTTTTTTTTCCCCCCCACAAAGTAATTTCAGCTTTGAATTTTTTTTCCTACCACCTGTACAAATCTTTCCTTTTGGTTTAGCGGTTAAGATAAAATGTACAGTGTGGCTTAACTTTTTTATGCTGATTAAATATCCAAAATGTGACTACCTTAAATAAAAATAATTTTTATTTTACAATCTTGTATTTAAATCAGTAACTTTGCCTCAGCAACCTTGACCTTTGCTTGAGAGCTGTCACTGCCAATGGGCAATGTTGTACTGCCATTATTAAATGAAAAAGTAATTTATTTAACAGGAAATGATTCAGTACAAATACCCAGTGGGTTGAGTTCTGCAGCTCTGCAGTAAAAAGTTACTGTATTGAAAATGTGAAGGGCATCTGAGCACCAAAGTGTTTGCTGCTTCCTGCAATGTTGCAGCTTGAGTTTGTGCAGCCCTTCCACTGAAATGATACATTAAAAGGAAATATATATATAAATGTATAAATGTACAGCTCCTTTTTTTTTAGTTGGCAGTTATAAATGGAACATTTTAATTTTTCGTGTCTTGTATACAAGGTTGTACCCTAATTGAATTCACTAAAACCTAGAAACCCCACACTTAGTAACACCCCAGCTGATGCTTGATTTGGTTAATGTAGAACTGTGAAATACCAACTGAAGATGCCAATTTATTACAGAGAAGACAATGTGGGGTTAGTTGATAAAGAGTCAGATTTGCTGTCAGCAGGCAAGCTTAGCTCAGAATGGGAGGTTGTGTGAAAGCAGCAGATGCTGATCCTCCAGCAAAGCACACAACCCAGACTTGCATTAACATGAAGGTGGAGGGAAATTAATGGTATAAGAACCCTGTGAAGAGACTGAATTGCCATGGACTGATGTTATTTGTGTCGAGGAACTATCAGAGTGAGTGTATGATCAGAGGAGCAAATTCCTCATTGGTGTCTGCCTGGGAGAATTCTTGGTGGCAACATCTGAGAGGGAAAAACCAATTTCATAAACACCCTCCTCCCTTATAAAAATACCATGTTCAAGTTTGGGGAACTGCACATATTATGTACCTTCCCTTTCATGACATTCTCAACAGATGCATTATCCAAGGATATGAGTAGTAGGAGAATTTAAAGAGTAAAGAATTGTAGAATGGGTAGGAAGGGACCTTTAAAGGTCAACTGGTTCAGCCCCTAGGGCTGCACTACACAGGGACATCTTCAACTTGAGCAGGTTGCTCAGAGCCCCATCCGCCCTGAGCTTGAATGTTTCCAGGGATGGGGCATCATCAACCTCTCTGGGCAACTTCCTCCAGGGTTTCAACACCCTCTGTGTAAAAAATTTCTTCTTCAGATCAAGCCCATATTTGCATCTACCTTCTTTTAGTTTAAAACCATTAGCCCTTGTCCTTTAAAAACAGGCCCTGTTAAAACATCTGCAAAAAAAAAAAATCTAATCAAACAAACAAATAAATAAACACCTGCATTCGACTCCAAGAGCTCCAATTGCTTTGAAACATTTTCTTTGTTAACCATGACTTGTTTGATTTTGCTTCCCTTGTGACTGCCTGTGAAAATGAGGAAGTTTTTCACTGAAAAGCAAGAGCAAAGACATAGAGTCTCTTAAAAATAAATAGTAATAGTTTTAGTCAAGATAAAAACACATAGTCTGGCCACTGCCTTTTCTCAAAGCAAACCAGGTAATTTTTAAAATCCAGCGAAGACATGAACAAATGAGTGATTGAAATCAGTATTCAAGTAAACACAAAATCTGTTGTATTGTCCAGTTCCAAGTGATGCAGATATTTGGGAGTAGGGTTGTCTTCAGTATATTGGGTGGAATTTTTTTCTTGCTTCCTTAGAGAAGAGAGCTCTGTCAGTATGATGGATTTTTTTAATGCTCTGTGAAGTAGCTTGTTCTCCTGCTCCTTTCTCTTTGGATTGTCCTTGGATTTAAGGTTGTTAAAATAAGCATCCCTGTTTTGCAAACAACTTTGGCTGAACAAGTAGGGAATGTTTTGTCCATCTTAATAAACAAAGGACACATTAGGTTTGTAAAGTACAGGCAAAGTGCCAGTGTCTGGAAGTTCCCCCTCAATTGCCCTCTTTCATTTTAGGCTCTATGAAAAATTTCACAGGCTGAAATAATTTATTTGTGAAAATGATGTCAAATGGATTGTTTGGGCAGATACAACAGTGATTTAAAAACAAAACGTGGCCATCAGCATAATCAGTTTAGAAGAGAAGATGCAGCAAAAATGTCTCTGTTTCCTCCTCCCACATTTTCCTTGTTTGACTTGCTAATTTAATCACCAGCACTGAAGATACAGCTCACACTGTCAGTGGAAGAGGTGATGTTCTTAGTTAAAACTTCTGTCTGATTTGAATGTAAATTACGAAGAAAAGAAACAAGTAGCTGAACAGAAATGGTTGGGGGCACTTCATTCTCCAGTGGGGCAGGCAGGGTGTTACCAGGTGTATGAATTTGGTCAACCAACTTCGATTGGGGTTGCAGGAAAATTGATTTGTCTTGTATTCCCTCTAGGAAAACAAACTATTTTGAAGAGTGAAGACAAGGTGTTGGATGACTGTAGGCAGCAGACACTGCTGAACAGCATTGCCTGAACTGATACCCACATTAAATATTTTCTTACTTATTCTGTTGCCAATTCAGAGATGAAAAACATGTATCACTTGGCTGGAGGTATTTGGTAATAAACATAATAAAGCCTTGAAGTAGTTCTGAATTCATAGCATGGGCCTGCATTAATTTTGTTATTCATCAGTGTAGGAAAGAGTATTGAAATCACTGCCATTGACTGCACTTATAAATATGATTTTTCTTAGTAAAAGGAGGCATGTAGAGCATGGGAAGTGAATTACTTTCATGCAGGGAAATCATATTTTTCCTTAAACTAAGAGAATTGATAACCCACCACCCTCCTTTACTGTTCAGAAGTGCAAAGCTTATTGTTAGTCACTGAATTACTGGATCTTTACAGGACTCAGAAGTCACTTGTTAAACATATTGGTCAGGATTTCTTAGGAAGGCAGATATGCAAAGTATATTAAAAAGGAGCTGGCACGCAAAGAGGAGCCTGCGATCTTTCAGCATTATTCATCCCAAGTCCTCTCAAAGTGCTCCCTCTTAGGAATCTCCCTGGATTTATTTTTTTTTCAGAATTGAAATGTGAAAACTCTTTGAAACATTTGCTAGCCTACCCTGACCCTGTACCTAGAGCACAGGGAACCTCCGTATTCCTGATACAAACCTAATTTCTTCGTGCTTTTTTCCCAAGGATTAACAGACATGCAATGAAGCTTCCTAATGTATAATTTAGAGCAGTTAGCATACCATATGTGTGAAATAGTGAATGGACTTTTCTTATTCATACTGTGAATGATATACATTTCCCTGGTGCTCACAGTGTCACTAATTCCAAAATTTCATGCTAGGAAATGAATTTTAATTATACAATAATTCTTAAGATGGCAGTCATGTTACTAGTATCCCAGCTTTTCTTTCTCTCTTTTCTTCCCTCCATTAAAAAAATAGGGAGAAAATTATATAAGACAATATAGTTTCTATAAAAATTCATATGATGTTTAGGCAGAACTTTCTATTTACTTATCTTCTTATTTATTCCATCTATGTACCTTATTCATGGCTGGGCTTCGTGAACAAAGATTTGAGATGTACCTTATTAGTAAAGTATTAAATAATACATCTTGCTGATCAGCTTTGCCAACGTGCTTGGCTTCATTGCTTCACTGTTACTCCTACAGATTTTTATTTCAAATCATCATCAAAACAATTTAACAAGGGTGATCCTTGTCCTCTTCTAGTAGCTAAATGGTGTTCTTGAGGTAAAACATCATAGCTCCTGCAAGCTTTAAAGGTGAAACCAAGACCTAATAATGCTTGGTTTTATTTTATATACGTATATAGATAACCCCAGAAAATAGCTCAAATTAACCATGAAACCAGCAGGGTTTTTAGCTCCCTTCAAGACAGATTCACCAAGACATGGTACCATCCAGTTGTGTGTTGGCTCCATCACAAACTGACCCTCCACCAGGTCAAGATGTTCCAGTTTTCTGTGTGAATGGGCAGTTTGGGGGTTGCCAGACTGATTTGCCTTTGGGGTAGGTAAAGGAACCAAGGGAGAGGGGCCTCAGCCTGGACTTGCAGACACCCTGGCAATCCAGAGAGTGTCCAAGTGCTTCCATTCGACAAATGCTGTGGCCTTGGGATCCCTGGGCAGCCCTGCAGACACAATCTGGGAATCACTGCTGTGTCATCAGTGTTTGTCAGGCTCCTTGAGATCAGAATTAGCTCCAAGATCTCTCTTTGCTGCATCAGAAGCTTTGCCAATGAAGTGTGGGTTTGTTGTCCTGCTGCCCTCTCCCTACCCGTGTTTCTCAGTGCTTGCCCAGCAAGGAAGCAGGAGTTGCCTGCCAGCTTCAAGAACATCCTTCTCACAAAACTTCAGTGCTGTTGCTTTAACCTGTGCCAATGATTCTTACTGTCCTGTGAAACATTTTTCATTCCTGCCTGAAAATCTAACGTGAAGTTGTCCAAGGGGTCCCTGAAAACCTAACAGAAGGAAGTTCTGTGTGACTGATGTTTTTCAGTCACCCCAGATCAGTAGAATTTATTCATGTTGCTGTATCATGACAGAGTAACACCATCCTTTCAGGCTTCACACAGCAGGGAGAAAGGAGCAGTCTTTGCATTCTCAGTGTATACCTGAGCAAACCAGATAAGCTGAGAGATTCGTTTGCAGAACTTCCTGATTCTGTTTTTTCACCTCTACTGGCTCTCTTCATTTTCCTTTCAGCTTTCTTCACTTCGTGCAGCAATATTCATCTGAATTAATTTGGATAGATCTAATCTGGATACTACTGCCAGTGAGCCCTGAAAATTCCTTGTTTTCTAATGCAATATTGGAATACAGCTGACTACCTCGCTCTCTAAGCACTAGATGAGCTTCTAATTTCTGCCACAAGTCAAATGACTTTTCCTGTCTGACCTGCTGGGACTTCATACATTTGCTCGTGTGTCTTCCAAGCTTTTTCACAGCTGTGGGTTTAAAAACATACAGAATGATTGTTGTTTTGCATTCTTATTTCCATTATTTGGCCAGTCCTGTAGCTCATGAGAGACCTGTTATCCAGCATGGCCTTGGTACAAATAAGTCTTCAAAGCTTGGTTGATAGGGGAAAAAAAAGTAGAGATTTTGTCAGGATTTCAACAAACTCATTCGTGTTTTAGCACCATGGCAATTGTACTATGGTGAAGAGACAAAAGCATATAGAAAGAGCTGGTTTCCCACATCAAAAGGAAAAATCCTCAAGGATCTGCAGTTCCTGTATGTCTCCTGAAAACTGAGATTGCAGAGGAATGAGAAATGTGGAGGTTTAGTGGCAGGGGCACAGCTGCAGTTGTACCTAAACAGTTTGCAGGTGTGATTGGCTGCCCTATCAGGAACATTGCTTTCAGCTGGCCCTGCTGCAAGGACAGAAATAAAGGGACAAGGGGAACTGAAGAAACATGTTGAACTTGGGGAGAAGGTTTTTATGTAGTCAGGGGTGGATTTAGAGTTTTTATAAGAAACAAAGCTGGACTTCTCTTCTTGGACAATTTCTTACGTCTGGGTAAGTCCAATGAGTGTTGCAAATGAAGTGTTGCATTTGCAGGTGTTTTTCTCATACATAGGGCTCTGTGTTTTAAATTTTCTGAGTGAGAAAGTAGGTTCCTCCTCTCTGTTTTTCAAGATCCTTATGTGAATTCTGATCTGAGATTAACTACGTGGTCTGTTTGTGAGTCACTTTGCTGTTAAGTCTGCCTGAAGGTCAGCTGCTTTCAGAATTTATGTGGTTTTATGATCTATGGAGATATATTAGCACCTCTTATAAATCCTTCCTGTCCTACTGTTTTTATTAAGACTGTAGTAGTGGCTGTGCACTGTAGTTCAGTAGATAAGAGTCTGGATTCATCCTAAATAAACTCCTGGTAAGGGTTAGTCCTTGCTTCATGGAGTTTACAGTCTGGTTCTGGCGTGGTACTACTGTGCTGCATTCACAGAGGGGATGTTTTTCTCAGCCACTTAATGACTGGGGGGAGCTAACCTTTTTTGATGTGAGGGGCTGAATTCCTGAAGCTTGGCTTTGCTTTGAAGGCCTTGCTTTGGCTGGTGGGCTGTGTGAAGTTCGGGTAGGAATAATTGATCTGCCTTGTGCAAACATGAGCAGGCTCATGCCTCTGCTGCTGAAGCTCCTGAAATGATGTTAATGCCCCTCTTTAATTGGTGCCCCCTGACAATTGTGCCTGTGGAACTTGCTTTTCCCAGCTACACTCCTTCCTTTGACTATTGTCAAATGGTTTTTAGCTGGAGCAAAAACCTGAGCAAAGTCATTCCAGCTCTCTTTGTGCTGTTTGTATTGGCTCTGCTCTCCTCAGCACAGATGGCTGTGTGCAGTTCCTGCCCTCTGTACTTTGCCTTATCCTACCTCTTTATTCTGTAAGCAAAGGGGGTTTGTTGTTTAAACCACACTGCACTATCTGGTTCTTCCTGCAGTTTCAATTGATTGGGTGCAACTTTTCAACCTCCTTCTGCCAAGCCATACTGGTAGATTTTAATAGACCAAAAAAGGGTATGCCCCTCTTGCCCCTCAAAAAATTTCCTCTACGTGCCCATTTCTCCATTGAGAATGAGTACATTATAACAAGTCTGTTATTAAAATATCCTCTGTACAATGTAACCGAGGTAAAGTGTTTGCCTTTTTTGAGGGAAGGAGTAGAAATGCTCAGTTTTTTGCGTGGGTAAGACTTGAGATGGTGTTGGGTTGCCCTGAAGGCTCCTCAGAAACATCTGTTCAGAGCATGAGGAGTTCCCAGCGTGGCTGCTCAAGGAAAATTCTCAGTGCTGTGTAGACAAGACACTAAATGTAGGGCAGCTTTTCTTTTAATGAGCTTAAACTTTAAATAACTGTGCTGTGAGTTCTCATGGATACCTGGATGTGTTCTGCTAATGGGAAAATGCCACCTGAAAAGTGTTCTTTTATGGAATTGGAGCCAATGTAGCCTGGCAGAGGTGTGGGACAAGACCATGGTTCTGCCTTTACCCTGTAGAGATCTCTGAGTCTCTTATTTCACCTACAACCCAGGGCTGAGGTTCTCCTTGGTGATGGATGACAAACAGCATTTATGTACCAGGAAGACTTCTGAGACAAATCTTTCACATCACAATAAAATATCGTGGGTTTAATCATTTATACATGAAGAAAAGCACTAATGAAATCAGCTCCATCAGAGCATTTCATGTCGGTTCTTTTGCTTTCTGAAAACTGTCTGAACTTCAGAATACTTATAAGTTTTGTCATGCTGGAGTAGTAAATGCTTTGGTTTTTAAAAGCCCATCACCAGCTGCCTTCCCACCACCCCCAAGGAGCCCAGAAATTGGGAAAACCAGCCCTGCTTCAACAAGCTGATTCTTTCTCTCTTTGCAAAGCCCCTTGTGATTTCTTGATTAAAAAGTTCAGCTGGGGCTAAGACACAGTTATTTGTCGTGGTGGCAACTGAAAAATAACGCACAGCAATTAATGTAAAACCTTTGAATGTCTCGCTATAATGCTTGGGTAGCTCAAGTGAATAAGTAATAGGTGGAGTATTGACAGGAAATGATGCAAGTAATCTAAATTTCACTCTAGTCTTGAAGTCTGCCTGTAGTGATGTTTAAAAAGTAGAATTCATGACCTGTGGGAAATTCAAATAGTTGAGCTACCAAGCATCTTAAAATTCTGTAAAGGATTAAAAGACCAAGCAGTGAGTATTTTCACATAATGAAAAGTTTCCAGAAATATGTAGCAAAACCCCCTTTGCATTTATCTGTTTTAAATATTTAAGTGATTCTGCCTATTAACATAAGTTTCCATCCTGGAAACAGCATTTTCAAATTAAAATTATTCTTCATGTTCTTCTAATTTAGTTTTTTCAGAGCCATCCTAAATAAGCAGGTTTGAATTGAATAATATTTTAAGGAAAGTAACTTTTTTCCAGTTAAGAATTTTTATTGTCCTTTTTCTATCCTTATTTTAACACATACAGTACAATGTCCTGATAATTATGGGATGTGTTTCTGTGTGAAACTTGGAGACGCTAAAAAAAGCTCCAAACAAACCACTTGTCCTTACAGAGTTGTAGGGTAAAATGACAAGGTGCTGATCCCAGATCAGGTCTCAATGTCTTTTGTCTCTTATCAAGACAAGAAAGAGGATTATCCTATAGTTTACAAACTAAGCAGATAAAAAGATGCTAAAAAGAGAAGACACACACACACAAATCAGAGTTAGAAATAAGACAGTAAACTGAGATGTGTTTATAACCAGACACGGGAAGTTGTGCATCTGGAGGTGAGGACTGAGGAGTTAAAGCTGAAACAGTGTCCAGGTTTGTGTACCTGAGAGATAAAAGGCTGGTATTGGGAGTGTGCAGAAAGAGAAGAGAAAGCTTGCATTTATTTGAGCATTATGTAGAAGATGGAAAGATATCTCAACCCCAGCATGTTTATTCATTGCTTATTTCTCTCATAAGAAAGAATAAATTTAAAAATCAAGTTGGGGAACATGTCTACCTGGAATGTGTTTCTCTGTCTTCTGGACACAGCACAATATTTATCTCAAAGGCTGATTTTTGTTGTTGTTTTTAGGTTTAAATATGCCACAAATCTGGCTATAGTGATCCTACTGTGTTGCACTGACATCCAGCATTTCAGTGAATAACACTGAAGTATCTTTTTTTATATCAACATATTTTATTTGAAATATGAGTAACCATTTATTATTGTTATACCTGAAGCCCACTAGAGTTTGACAAAGCTTCAGGTTAAAGCAAAAGCATAAAGTAGTTGGGTGGGGCATGAAGCCTTCCAAATTCTGGAAGTTTTTAAGACTTGTAAGGTTCAAGGGGACTCTATTGAATAATGAGAAATACATACTCTTTAACACCATTAGATTCCCAATAGTACTATTAATATCATTTCCACAAAGCTACTCTTATTTTCTTGTTGTTAAATTATTTTTCTTTCATATGTTCTAAACAAGTCTCTTTTTTTCTTTTCTTTTCTTTTTTAAAGTATATAGAATTTAAAAAGGCTCCACATTCCAAAAAGTGAAGGCAGGAACAGTACGAGCTGTTTTAATGCACCATTCATTTCAGAGTGAATGGAATATTCTTGTGTTGCTTGACAAGTCTGTGCATGTATATATATTATTATTTTATTTTGCTTACAAAAAGATTATATCTTATTTTACTTCAGTTTTCTTCCTCATATGTTTGTTAAATGACAGAAGAATTACTTGGCTCTGGGATTCACTGCCATAATAATCAGAGACGACTGGTTTTGTTGGTAAAATAGGCAACAGCTTCTGAATCCCTTGAAAGAAAACTTGAAATTACCCAAAAGCTTCATGGACTTTCTGGTCTAGAATTCCATATTTTATCCATTTTGAGCATGTTTATATGAAGGCTTAACAGTTCCAAACTGAAAAACACATTTTGGGGCACATTTTTGTCCTGTTGAAGTTCTGAGGATGTGTTATTTCACCTAGAATTTTGGAGAGCTGCATCCTGTTACAGAAGCATGCTAACTTATATTTCAAATAAACGTCAGCACATGGATTTCATCTCTGACTAATAAGAAAATAGATAACTTCCTAGATGTTTCCCACAGTGAAAATTGACTCAGCATTCAGTTGAAAAGGGAATGTTTCCAGTCAGGAGTTCACATGCTTTTTGCTGACAGACACACACTCAGCGTTGGTGCAATGATGTACCCCCATGCAGTAGGAAAGCATCAGGACTTTATTTGGCATCCAGCACATACCAGGGGTTAAACTCCTGTCTTGTGTGTGTCAATCCCCTCATCTTTGTCTCTCAGTCACTGCACAGCAAACTCTTGTGGTGTGAGAAACCAGAAGATGTGGCACAGAATGGCTGTGCAGGTGATGCCATGCAGGATTCCTTCTGCCCACTGCAAAGCTGCTGAGACCACCAAAGAACAATAAAATAATATTTCATGTAGCTTTCCTGTGGTCTCCCACACCAACTCTGAACACTGCAGAAAGGAAAGGGGGGAAAAGTTGACCTTGGGAAGAATGCCCACATCCACCCCGGCCTCTGCTGTGGATTGCTCTGCTGTTCCAATGGAATCAGCTCTGATACGTTTCCAGGGCAACGTGGTGCTTTGGGTCATTATTTGTATTGGGGTTTTTGTGTTAGTTTTATTTTGTATCCAAATATGCTGTCTAGGATACTTTTTACAGAATCACACCAGCAGTTATTTCCGAATATTAATTTATTCCACACTGGACTTCAATATCGTTTAGACCTTCTGAATATGAAAACTGGATCCCAAAAGGCAATTAGCTTTAAAATTTTTGTATTTGCATTTGAGAGCTAAATCTTCTCTTGGTCCAGGAGCTAAATAGCGATGCCACTTGTTTGTCTGCAGCAGTGAAATGTGAAATGAAAATGTCTGATGGTCTCTTCCTACCTCTTGAAGAGCTGCTGTGCTGTGTGTTTCTCAGCAGCTCCAGCTACCCTGTCTAATAATAAGGCTTTCCCCTCTCCACTGGTTAATGGTTGGGATGAGGATTCCTGAAGCAGCTGGCAGGCATTAGGCACCAATCCTCGTCACATTTTAGTGACCTTCCATGCTCTGGTGCCTGTGACTTCCTGAAACTCCAGCCTCTGCTGCCAAGATTACCAGAGGAGGGGACAAAACTGGTGGCAGCAGCAGCATCTGCTGTTCATCATTAGGACAACACTACCTGTGAGAGTTGATCTGGATGACAGAAGGCATCCCTATTACACGTTTTATTACACTCTGAGCTGCTGCTCAGGTTTGTCTGGATTGCTGGACACTGGTTGTACGTGGAGGGGGTGGGAAGTACATGGAATTGCAACACAGCTGATTTGATCTTCTGGTTAGGTCATTTTCTAATTGGTGCAGTCTGGACACTGTGCCCTTTGGGTCCATGTAGGGAACAAAGGACTCACCAGTAATGGGTTCCTGCCTCAACAGAAACGATATATAATGTCATCTTTACCCATATCTCACAGATCTTACTTCTGCTGGGAGGGCTTTGTTCTCTCTGTGTTCATCTTTTGTCTTCAGTTGCTCAGTGCTGGGTTGTGCCCATGCTCTTTGTGGCCTGACCACTCTCCCCTTGGCTCCAGGCTATGGTTTGAGGATCAGTCCCATGGACTGCAGTACATCCCACTGCCCCCAGCCCCCTGTGTCAATGCTACTAAAGCCTTTTATTGTAGTTAAAAAATTTAAACCTGGAGAACTTGAGCTGCCATTTATGGATGAGCCATTTAGGGCTTATTGAATTTAAGTAATAAAGGATTCATAGCTTAATAAATTTCCATTTGCCTTACACTTTACGATATGACATAAAGACAAGCTTGGAAGATGTACTGAACTACTCCAATCAATTGGGATTAAATGTAACAGAGTGATTCATTGATTCAGAATGTCAGTTCCTTACCACCCAATAAACTTTAATTTGCTTTTCTGTTGTTTTGTCTGCAAATGATCAATATTTAGAATATCAGTGCAGCTGTGTGGCTTAGAAGATACGTGTTTCCTTAAGGGATTCAAACCCTTTTGTGTGGTGGTTTTGTTTTTTTTCTGTCATATTGTTCATTAACCACTTGATTTGATCTACCTGTTTAATCCCTATAATTACCAGTTAAATATGCATAATGATTTCTAAAGATACCTGAAGAACTGCTGAGCTTCTTTGGAAAAAAACATAATAAACTAGGCAAGAGGGGCCCAAAAACATCAATCCTTGCTCCCAGCAAGCCAATATCAGAGCATCCTTTATATTCTAGGGATGCTTATGGAACACTGTGCCAGGGTTAGAGATGGTGTTGCAAGGAGTTAGTTCAGAATGGCTCACTTAGAACTTTGTGTCATTAAAGCTACAGCTGAAAGCACAAACGTGGGCTCAGGTACAGCAGGTGTTTGCTCTTTATTTTGGCCCTGTGTAACCCCCCAGGACTCCTCAGCACCAGAACGTTGGTTCAAAGGCTGCCAATGGGGCTGTTTGTAGGGAGGTCCATTTGTTAATAGGGAAATGTTGATGCAGAAAACGACTGAGCATGAAGAAGATGAAAGAATGGCTACCTATTCAAGACAGCTGCATTTGTCTATTGCTTTAAACCTCCCTAAATTGCATTCTCAAGGATTTCTTGGAGATAAAAGGTAACTCCAAGGTCAAACATATTAAATATTCCTCTTTTTTTTTTTTTGTCTTTTAGAGTAATATGTGAGTTTTAGCTTTCTGGCTGTCTTTAAAATATGAAATTTGCTTTGTGTTGTCACATTCTATTAAAACTTTTTCTCCCAAACGAGCTAACATATACTGCTATATATACCACATATATTGCTAAATTCCTTGGCTTTTTTATTATGCCAAAGTACTTTAATAATCATGTCAATTAATATTCAAAAGAGCTTAAAAAAACCTATGAGTAGGAAAATAGTGGACTGTATCATAAAAGGAGTATGATTTTGAATAACTTTTTTTAAAGAGTAGCAACAGTCCTTGTGACTTACTTGACTATAAACTTTGATTTTAAATGTTTTTTCCATAAAATAATTAACATGAAAAGAGATCTTTAAGGCAGCATTTAATGTTAAATATTTCTTAGATGTTTTGACTGTAAATGTTCAAGCATCTCAGTTAAATGAAAGTTCGTTAGAAAGAGTTGGAATATAAAGAAACAAAGTTCTGTATGAGCATGTTGCTGCTGCCCTAATTACACTTTAATTACTAGTAATATTATGCTCATTCCAGAAAAAACTAGATTTTTAAAATAAAATAGCATCTTTAATCAATATTCAGTGGTGTAATAACTGTAAAGGAATGACAAATCCTACTTAAATATTTTACTTGTGAGTATTTTCTTTCTCTCTAATTTGTGGCCTCTAAGGAGGGCTTTTCACTGTTAGACACCTTAATGTGAGCATTTTAACTGGAGTTCATTGGTAAAATAATGTTAAAAAGTTATTCTGTATTTAACATTTGTGTGAAAACAAATGACAGTCTGAAGTAAAGTCTCAGCTAGAGAGTTTATTTTCCCAAGGAACTGAAAAACTGATTCATTGCTAATATCAATAATGGCTTGATAATAGGAGCCCTAGGTGTTGCCTGGAATTCTTAGGAAGAAAACTTCCACGACAGGGCAAGGCAGAGAAAAATCCTTCACTATGAGTTTAGCTCTAGCAATCCATGACATGCACGCCGGGATCACAGAATTCTACAAATTTATGATTCTACTTAATTTCCCTATCTAGAAAATACATCCAATGTCTAATTAGCCCACCCCCCTGCTATCTCAAACCACCCCCCTAGAAACACCCCCTTAGAATTGAGTTGGTGGTCCCGAGCCCACTCCCTCCTCTCCCCCCACCCTCGTCTTCATCACATTAAGTCTTCTATTTGGAGTTCTTTCATTCCCCTCTAACCCCATCTCTATACTACGACTAAACAATATTGTATTTTGACTATAACATGTTCTAATAGCTATCTGAACACAGCCTAGTATCTCCCCCTTAGCACAGAAACAGGCTTCAAGAATGTGACACAGAGGTTAAAATCTAGTTTAAGTATTTGGTTACAGGGGTTATAAACTACTTTTTAAATGCAGAAGACTATAAAACTATATAAAACCCCTGGTGCAATGGAACGGGACAGAGACACAGGTTGGTGTGGATGTCGCACGACTGATGAGAGAAAAGGAGGATTTTTATTCTTGCTTATCACAAAACATCAGCTGTGAATGTGTGTTTAATATTAACCACAGAGACGAGCACGGTCTTTGGTGAAGTCCCTGAGAGATAATGGAAGCACAGGAGACATGAGCATCAGTAAATTAAACATTCTTGAGTATGTTTATTGGAATAACTTGCAGCTATTTTGGAGGCTCTCAGCCTCCACAAGAGGGTCACTGTGTGCAAACTGCATATTAAAAAGGGCTTGTGGAAAGGCTTGATTTTTAACTCTGCGAACTGTGCCTGGCAGTTCTCTGGGGATCTGTTCAGACAGAAAATTGTGGATATATCCTGAGCTGGAAGGGACCCACAAGGATCGTTGAAATCCAACTCCTGGCCCTGCACAGGACGTGCCAGGAATCACACCATGTGCCTGAGAACCTTGTCCAAAGGCTTCTTGAACTCTGGCAGGCTTGAGCAAAATGTGCAAGGGACCATTCCCTTCCTATCTAATAGCACAATATTATATTGTCTAATAGAAACTATTAACAGAAAATAATAATTAATCATGTGCCAGTGCCTGGCCATTTTCCACTACACTTCAATTAGAGCTTTCTTTAGTAGCTTTCTTAGATACTGGAATGATGAACTGCCTTTTAAGCTTTTTTGAAGAGGATGATTCTATTCATGGATTGATAAGGGGAATTTCTGCTTTACTGGAAAATCCATGAAACAAGGTAGAGACAACTAGTGCAGCTGAAAGGCACCAAGGAAAGGGGCTGCAGGGTATGATGTGCAAGGAGCAGCTGGGCAGTGGAACGGGGCTTGTTCAGCTCCCCTTCTTGGAGAGGAGAAGGCTCAGGGGACCCAATTGCAGCAGGAAAGTGGCAATGCTCACAGCCCATGACAGGGACTTTTTAATGGGACAAGTTATCCCTGTCAGACCCCAAAGGAGGCAGTTGGATGCCCATCCCCTGGGATGAGCTGAGAGAAACCCCAGGCACCCTCTGTATTTGCTTCCATATCCACTGGGTAGACAATATGGGAGACAAGATGACCTCTAGGTGTTCCTTCCTCTGTTTTTTTCCCTTTCCCCCCACTGCTTTTGTGCAGCATGGTGAGCTTCCTAGGGAACAGTGGCAAAACTATTGCTCAGTACACTGCTGCTTGGTTGTAGAGGGGGGATAACTATTATATTCAAAAGTGCCGTTGGGTGTGATAAACAACCTTGCTGAACTCATGCTTAGGAGGGTCTTTTAAGCCAGCAAAGGCAGCACTCAGTTTGTGTGGTGTGTAAAAGTGGGTGGTGTTACACGCACTCCCTGCTGGATGCAGACTGTGACTGTGTGCAAAGCTGGGTCTGACTGCATTAAACTGGAAATTTAGGTGAGGGAAAGATGTTGTTTTGGAGTACTAATTCTGGGTTTGGGGTAACGAGATGACAGCAGCAGAATCTCAGAATGATGGAAGGGTCTTTCTCTGTAGCTTTGACTGCATTGCTCTGCTTTAGCATAGAATGGATTGGGTTGGAAAAGACCTCTGAGATCATTACGTCCAACCCTTGATCCAACACCACTCTGATTACCAGATCATGGCACTCAGTGCCATGTTCAGTCTCAGCTTGAAAACCTCCAGGGGTGGTGAATCCACCCCCTCTCTGGGCAGGCCATTCCAATGCCTGGTTACTCTGTTTGCTTGTGGTTACTGTTATTTAATGCCAAGAAAATAATCATAAGGCAATGCTAATTGCTCCTTTTTAATATCAGTACATTTATTAAGTGCATCTTGAAATAGGTTCTGTAAGTAAGAATGAAATAATGAAATCTAAATTCATATTTGTAAAGCATATTGTGTGTGTTTCTTTAAGGAAGTGTCGTTGGTCAAGTATTTGTCCAGTGTCAAGCAAGCAGAAGGGATTTGATTTTTTTTTAAACTTATGTTGAGTAGGTATGATTTGAAACATAAATTTCAATCTCCTGTTTTATCACAAATATGTTACTTTTAAAATGTTACCAGAATAAACCATCATTTAGTTCCAAACTATAGTCCATACTGAGGGACACATAACTCTTTTGTAAATATCACACACTTTTAAAAAGCACTATTTTTTATTTTTTTTTTTTGTGGGGGGGATGTCCAGATGCTCCCAGCAGGGGTGTGACATAGCAAATATTCGGATTAAAAGTACATTTCACACATTCATTCCTATCCCAGGTTATTTCCACTCTTAATTCCTATTATGGTTTTCATAGAATGTTCTTAGCATTTGCAGTGTTTCTGTTGGATGTTATTTTTCTTCTACACTGATGAATAACTATTCACTTGTAACAGTACTGAAAACTCTTTAAGATTTAAATAACTAAAAGGAAATGATTATGGATTTATTTCCTAAGGGCCTCCCTTGTACTGTGGATTTGCCTATACTGGGGACTAAGAAATGCAAATTTGAGAGTTTTTTACCATTTTGAATTTGACTGCCATTGCTAAAGACACATTTTGTTTTTCATTAATTACAACATTTCCACTGAGGAATCCTGGTGGTGGCTCATCTCATCTTCTACACTCTGTTGAGGAACATTAATTTTGAATACAGGAGTGGTACAAACATCTTGTCCTTCTGTGAGGCTTTGGTTTATGCCTTGCTTGGTGATACGTTTCAAATGTGCCTTTTCAAGTGCTGTTTGTGTTTTGCCACTGCAAAGTACTGTTTGAATGAAACAGAAATAAGTGGCTGACATCTGACAGTGTATTTCTGTTTAAAATGAGCAACGTGCACTTCTACTAGAAAAAACATAGTTACTTCTGATATTTGCAGCAGTGATATGGGTGGGAAGAGACAGGCTCTGATCAGCAATTGAAAAAAAATGTTGATTTTTGGATAAATGCAATTTTGAAGGGTAAGGCACGGTTGTGAACTGTGTCTCTGCAAAAGATAAGTAAGCATTTAAAAAACCCAAAACAAAGGACAAATATCATTAAGGGTTGTAATCTTTGCCCTCACTGTGTATGGGGAATGAATCTGGAAACTGGGCATGAGTTGCCCGTGCTGGGCTTTGTTAACACAGTAGCAAAACTAACAGACTTGCTGTGTGTGACTGGAGACAGAATTCTGGGACAAGTTTCGCTTGATGAGCACCAGGAAACTATTGCTCCATGGAAAAAGATTCTGGGCTGGTTTCTTGTTTTTCCACTGGAGTGGTAGAACAATCAATGGGCCTTTCTGGTTTGTTTGGGTTTTTTAATCTACTTATTACAGCAGCCCCAAAGCTACTTTGAGTATAGGTTTGCTTTTCTTTTTAATTCAGAGCGAAACCTCCAGAATACTGTGCAGTTTAGTCACTCTATGCACAAAGGCATACTTGGAGTGTGCCCTCAAAAGTGATGGTGTATTTAAATCATGTGCAGTTCCATCAGCATCCCATCCATTCTGTTCTTGTTTTCTAACAAAATGCCCCAATTTCTGGGGACAGAATGTACTAAACTTCATCTGCTTCTCTTGTCCAGTTCATTTAGCCTGTAGATGTGAAGAATTTAATTATAAAACTAAACTAGGAGATGAAGGAAAAAACCTTGGATAATATTATCAAATTTTAATAATAACATTAAATTTACAATATCCTACCATAAATATTTGATCATCAGTGTTGCATAACTTGCTGCATTAAGGAAGCCATTAGTGTTAGGTTGTGAATGCAGATAAAATGCCCAGTTCTGTAAAAGGCTTTATTAATCAGTAAGTCACATTCCAAATTAATTGAATTGTTAGATCATAGCATATTAGCCAGCTCAACAAAGCAGCCTTATCTTTGTGGTTGTGAGAAGTGCAGAATATTCTTCACCAAGGCTAATAAAACAGGCTCCAGAATTTGAATAGGAATTAAATTAACATAAAGCCAAGTCTAATGAATCTTCCCTTTCTTCAAAAATTAAAGGGAGAAGAGACTTTCTGAAATGAAAGGCAAACTAAGATGGTGTTGGCTTTGAGACTATGGGGTGTCTTTGTTTTGAAAAAGACGGAAATTAAAGAAGTGTAGGTGCAGAAGGACATGTATATCTGTAGTGATGAAATGCAAGTACTGAATCCAGAACAATTCTTATCCTCACATGCTCAGATTTGTTTGGGCTTGTACTATCTGTGTTTAAGAAAAATGAAACTCTTATTTAGGTATTTCAGGCTCAGGGATATCTATTCTAAAATCTCTTTGACTATATTATTTTTTTCTTGCTTTCCTATTGCTGTTGTGCTTGTTGTTCTCTATGTGATGGTTCAGATTTATGCCCTGATTTATGACACCTCTGTACTTGCAGAGTGATGACCTGCAGCATTCCACTTGCAGCTCAGGGAGAACCAGAGCACACAGAGGTTAAATATATTGCCCAGTTGTTGCAGAGAAATTTGGCAGCACAAGTGGCACTATCTGTATTTCCTAAACAGTACTTGAGCTCTTCAATCCCAAAGGATCCTTCAATCCCAAAGGGTTCTGCTGGCTTTGAACAGATTGCTCTTGTCCTGTGGCCACATCACCTAGATAAAGAATGAGAGTGTGTGACAAATCTGTCTCTTCCTAAGGTGTTTGGATTTCATCTTAAACCCTCAGGTCTAAAGGCTCCCTCTTTGCCAGTTTTAAAAAACTTGAGCCAAGAAAGTTTGTTTTTTTTGTAAGTACTGAAAAGGTTTACACTGGGAGAATGGTATAAGAACTAACATGTTCTGTTTCAGTATGGATTTTAAACAAGTCTTACAACTGCTAATTATAATCTTTGTATTGTCACAGTGTGAAGTACAACATAATTGTGAATGGGCAGGGAAATGTAGGTGGAAATCCAGGTAGATTCTGTGGGTGTTGAATATTAAAGCAAGTTTGTGTTCAGTTTTGAGAGACACATTTCTTGCAGTGATCAGGGGAGCTGTAGCTGTGCACTGACAGCCCTTTGCCCCAGGCAAATCCATGGCAAACAAGAGTGCTAAATACTCATTTTTTAGGATCGAGGTGATTTTTTTTTTTTTTCTTCCTCAGTAGGTTAAACAAATGAATAAATGAGAATTTTCACTAAATGAATAGACTGACCTGAAAAATAAAACTTTTATTTAGAAGTACCTTTACCTTTTTCCCAGCCTGCACCAGAATACTGATGCCTCAGTTTAATTTCATTTAATTTCATTATGCAGAATATCAATTGCAATTCTTACACTGTCAGAATTTAAATTACCAGAGGTGTGCAAGATTAGTCCTGCCTGGCGTGCCGAAGTTAAGCATGCTCTATTTAGATGCCCTGCCTCAAATTTACATTTTTATAGGCATGCTTCTATTATGGAGAGTAAATAATGTTAATTTCTAGAAAAAAAAATAAAAAAGGTGTAATCTTGTAATAAAACCAGCTTGTGGAGCTGAGGGTTGCATGCCACAGAACTGCAATCCTCTCCGAGCTCACCTTCACAGATGGAGCTCAGCGAGTTAAACCCCCTCCCCCCAAACTTTATTACCCTTGCCCAGCAGAGTAAAGGTTGTTTTTCTTTCTCTGGCACTATTAATGACTTTCAGCTGACTGCATTTTAATTAAAACCACCAGGCAGCCTCTTGGCTCAGCACAGGGGAACGCTGGTGTGCAGCATCTGCGGGCGCTACCTGTGCACACACAGCCTGTGCCGCCCGGGGAGGGTCCTTCGTGCAGGGCAGCACTTCATCCTCCCTGCATCTTGTTTTTGGGAGGGAGGGCAATGTCACACACCACAGGGAGGATCTCAGGGAGGTGCTTTTAAAAACTGAAGGCAGAAAACAAGCCAGTATTTATTGCTGAAACAATATCATATATATAATATATAATCCGTGCAAAGTTGAAAGCTCTTGTTGAAATGTTTGCTGGGCTGGTGTGTAGAAATGCACGTTTGTTCTCGCTCTCAGCAAAAGTGAAGTACCACAGAAAAGTCATTTGGTGGAGCTGTTCTAAATCTTGTGTGTGCAGAGGTCAAGGAACTTCATGGAAAGTTCCCAGCACTGTGTTAAGGCTCAAGGTGTGTGGTTGCAGAAGATGTTGCAGAAAGGGGAGGCAAAAGCAGCAGTTACCCCATTCGGAAAATAGTTCTTAGTTTTGCACACCTGATGGGCTTTTCAGGCCACCTCTGCCCAGAATATGAAAATATTATATGACAAAAATAAGGTGGGGTGTGGTTTCTTTTGCTCAGGAGAAGATAGAATGAATCAGGCTTGCTTTTACTTTGCACTATGCTTGAGAAACACCTCTCTGAAGTAGTACATCCATTTTGGTTGCATTTGGTGTGCTATAAAGCTGCTTTCTCTGCAATTACACACTGAAACTCTACTTGGAAGGTGGTTATTTGTATCATGCTCAAGTCATCTGGCAGACCATCAGTTCCTCTGTTTTCTTAAGAAACATCAGAGTGACACTTGGAAGTGTCTTAAGGGTGATCCTTGGGAGTGTTTACTCAGAAAAATCACCCCAGTCATTTTTCAGATTGTGAGTAATTATACTCCAGAATGCACGTAATACTTGGGTTTCTGTGTTCAAGGGTCATCTTCTCCTTCAAAGTATTTTAGTTAGCATAGGGTGTTTTAAAATCTACTGCAGTATCTCCCAAACTACTTTCCCTTGCAAGACATTCCTGTATCCGTGACAGGATTTGTAGGGTTTGTGATCTATGCTAGCATAAACTATTGGGTTCCTGCTGGGATGAGGAATGTGCTCATAATGAGACCTTGTGTTACAGCCTATATTTTGAGAATAAGTAGAATTCATTTGCTTGTAGTTTTTCATCTTAGTTCTTGTGGACATCAATCTTCAATTAAATGTTCCCTTATAAAGTGATGAAAATACTTAAATTAAAAAAAAAACCCTCTAGGATTAAAATACTGTTGTGTAATACACTTTATATTTGGAGTAGAAAAACATTAAATGGCATAAGCACACTTACGAAAAAAATCTGCCCAGAAATGTCTTTTTAGTGCTCCTGTGATTTCCTGAAGATTTACTGGGGGTGAAGCCTGAGTTATCATTACTAGCAAAGATTACTGGAGCACTTGGTTTCTTTTAAGCATAATAGTAATTTCAAAACATAATGTTGCAAGTAAACAAAACGACTTCAAAAAGTAAAAGAGCATGCTTGTGGATCTTTGTATTAAATATTGCACGCAGGGCTATCTATTTGGGACGCTTCACAGCACTGTTGTTGGTGTTCTGGTAGAGCATTTCAGCAGAACAGCAGTTTTAAAGGCCAAATATTCTGTGGGAAGATACATTGCTGGAAAAAGCAAGAACCTGTGCAGTTTGCAACATACCTTTATTTGACAACACTATTTAAAATAGCATGATATTACATAGATACATGATTTGGTTCTACATACCTACTAATTTCAGTAAGGTGAGTCCTGTCAACAGAACAAGCCCACAAAGAGAGTTTCTGTGCGCCACAACTCTAAGGATTATTTTCTTTGTGACCTGCTAAGATAGAAAATGATGTTCTGTGAATGTGGTGCAAGGAAAAAGCCTGGGCAAAGACAAAAGAAAAACTTAAGTTCTTGATTTCAAAGATTCCCAAAGTGCAGTTCCTAATTAAATGGGTGGGACTTTGCTCACTTTTTTAGGTCTGTGCTTTAAGTTTGCATTCAGAGCCTGAGTCACCTGAGCCAACTCAGGAGCTGTTCCATGTACAAGAGAATCTTGCTATTATTCTACTGGGAGCTAGATTTTTGGGCAGATTAGAGTCCTGCTGTCTGATTTCTCAGAGAACAGTGGTTTTAAAATTATTTATCCACCGTCATAAGACCTGTATGCATATTTATACTGTATCTAGCTATTGATCCTATCACTCTCTGATTTCTTGATACCTTGGCAGCAAAGACAGTGTGTGAAGTTTGTCCTGAGCTGTTTCTGCTGCACCATCTCCATCCTCCCCTCTCAGTTGTGCTATTAGAGTTTAACCTACGTCATATTGCTGAGATGGCAAAACAAACTAACTCTGCAACAGCAATGCACTCAAAAAGGAGTGAACTTTCTGTAGCACAGCATCATTTTCTTCTGGGTGGAAAAATGGTTGAGTATAGCAAAGTAGTTCTCCTCTGTTATATAAAAGCTGCTTAAAGTGACTTTGACCTGAAAATTTTAGTAGTTTTTCTTTTTTTTTTTTCTTTTCCCTTCTAATCCTGGGTTTGAGTGCCTGTCTTGAATATACAAAGTTTATGCGGAAATATTCATGCAGGGTTAAGAATTAGGAAGTATGTGAAGTTATACTGGAGGTTTGTGCTAATTTTAAGTAATACTTTCTATAGGAAGTTGGATATAAAAATCCCAATTAATGGGAGAAATGTTTAATTTCATCTATGAAGAGAACAAAAATATTAGACCCCACTCTTCAGATCTTTTTAGTTCATTCATGTGTATATGTTGTGGTTTTGTCAGCTTGAGGCTTTAGGATCATTTTTCTGTTCCCATACCACAATTGCTGCATCAAACCTGCACATTCATCCTGTTCCTGCCTTTTGTTTTGGTTGGTCATCCCCTGATTCTGTATTTACAATCAAGTATTTCAAGTTTCTGTGGCCAGAACAACAAGTAATGCAACAAGTCACAAAAAAAGTGAATACTGACATCAAAAAGTGAATACTTTCACATCAAAATCCCAAAAAATTTATCTGATATTCCTAGTCCACACCAGCTATAAAAGGTGATTTTTGTGCATAGCTGGGTTACCTGAACTGTGGGACTGCCCAGCTAATTATTGTCAGAAACCTGTATTTAATAATGGAACTGAAACAGGAGTGTAAGTTGTTATTAAGTGTTGTTACTTGCTCTGTTATAGGCATTTCATTGCTTTGCTGTTGTTAGTGGCAAAGATTAATGAAACTTTTATAAAGTTGGATAGAAACAAGGAGGGAAGTATATTAAGCTACCCCAGGTTGCTGCACACTAATTATGGTGTCAGATCTCATTAGAAAACGGATACACACACACGACTGTGCCTGCTTATTTTAACATCTGCTTCAGGAAGGGACTGTGCAAATTTGAGAAGAGATTGCAGGTGAATTTTTGGTAAATTGATTTATGTAGAATACACTGTTCCTTTTAACTCTCCTCCATGTCGTGTTTCAGCAGAAGAGCAGAGGAAGAATTGGGGAAGGCCTGTACTGTGTTTGGGGCAGTGGTGGGAGGGAAGGGACTCAAATTCAGCACACTGTGCTCTAGGAAAGTTCTTAATTTCAACAAAGGTGATTATGATATAGCAGATGATACGATTTCATGGGGTTTTTTACCTACACTTCATATGCAAAATCTTCTTCAAATCTGATAAATAAGGGCAGGAATTTTGAGATTTGTGTTCTGCTGAGACACAGAGCTTTGTATTGGGAACGGGGTAGGTAAGGAGAAAGTGCACTTTACTTTGTGTGTCTGTAGATAACAAATGCACTGCAGCAAAACTAATGAACCATTTTTACATGGTGTTGACAGAAACAGTTGATTTCAATTAATCATACACAATTATTTTCTGTTCACTCCCATCTAGGTGATTTGGATTGATGTAGGGGACAAAAATGTGATGGAGGGAGGAATGCCACATGGATCTCTGATGTCTTGTGTTAGATGGTTCTTTTTTGCCTCCTCTGGGCTGTGGGGACTTCTTAGACAGTCTCAGTCCTTTGCCATTTGACATGAGAAGACTTGCCTTCTGTGGCTTCTTTGTTTCTTACAGGTTCCCATTTCTGTCTCTGGAATAATCAGAGTTTGAAGAAGATGGTATGTTCTAAGGTCTTGTCCCAAATATAGACATGTGAAAGAGTTGGAAAGTTTTGAAGGTTGCAAGGGCGTGTCTGTAAAAAGGGAAAATGCTGCTTATTGTTTTCCATTGTCTCGCTATAGGGGAGTTGCAAAACTCAGATTTCTGATGTATCATAGGCTAGTAAATCCATTTTTTTGGGAACATGGTTAATATTCTGCAATGACAAAAAGCAGAAAGTAATGTATGAATGTCAGAAAACTACTGAACAATTATCTGTTCAATCATTTGATGACAGGAGTTTATAAAAGTGAGATATTTTGCCTCTATATATTTAGTCAAATGCTTTTCTTTAATAATGGCTAGTTTACACTCTGAAATCTTCTATTTAAATATGTTGATCAAGAGCCAGATTAGTGTAAACTTCCAGAAAACCCTCTCTTGGGCTGTCATATGAAGTGCAGATGCAGTCACTGCTGTGGGCCCTCGGACAGCTCCTGGAGTAAGGAAAGAATAGGAACGTGAAGATAAAAACTGAATATGAAGTCGTCTCTTCCTCCCTTTCCCCTGGAGTTTTGGTTCTTGTGGAACCCAAACAGGATGGACTTTGTACCTCTGAAAGCTGGATTGTACTGCTTTCTTCCCTCAGCCCTGTGAATGCTCCTTTTACATTCTAGAAAACTGGAAGATCTGTTAAAAGCATGATTTTAATAACAATCATCCCTAAAGAATAGCTGTTTCACAGCAAAAAATGTAGCTCAGTCTACAGAAAAGAAGTTAAGCTTTTCAATAATATTCTGTAACTGCTGCCTGCTTTTGGTGTGCATTCTTTTTATGTTATTAACTTCTATGAAAGCTTTTTTCAGTGTTTTTAGATAGTCATGGAGCTATTTGAAGTAAATGACACGTGAAGCTCTTCACTGTTGTAGCATCGTTTAGATTTTTTAAACTTCTGGTGTCCTTCATCCAAAAAAAAACGCCCTGTGAAGACTTGCAAAAAAATTCCATCTTTGTGCTGCTCAGAAATGCCATATGTGCATGGGTTTTCCTTTGGAGGACCTCATGCTGACAGGCACTACGTGGAGCAGGGACGTTGGGCTAACATCTCAACCATTGTGTTCAACTGCAAATTAATAAAGCTTTGTTCTCTCAGGGCTAAGGCATCAGAAAAAGGAAGTTCCCGAAGAGAAATGTGCAAAGGGTAATCTTTCTTTCTGTAAATGATAAAAGAACCTGGCCCTAATTTGACCTGCAGTTGGGATTCCATGACCCCCATCCCTCCACCTGGCTGTAGTGATTTTTGTTGTTGTTTTTTTTCGCTTGTAGCTGCTCAATAAATCTGCAAAGCAAGCTCTCTACAGCAGGTTCCAAATAAGCTCTAGGTTTCAGCTTCAAGTCTGATTGTACTTAAATACTAAAGTCAGTTGCTACCCTTGTATCTGGAAAATATAAGGATAATAATCATCAATTCCAAAAGGTAGGGAAAAAAAATTGAGCTAGCAATAAATTATGCTAAAAATTATCAGTGTATGTTTAGGTATCTCCTAAAGTTAAAGGCAAATGGAAATATGTCAAGCTTAAATATCTTTGCCCTGTATTGTGTGCTTTTAAAATGAAAAGTGCAGCTCAACCTTGTTATCCTGTGTCAAATAAGGAGTTGCTCTTGAACTCAAACGCTCAGAATTTCACTGACTTGCCTGAGTGTTGCAGTGATTTGTAGGAGGTTTTTAAGAGCCTGTTATTGCTACCTTTTTCTTCTCATCTTCTCTTTGACATGCAGTTTTCAGCCTTACAAATTCCTCTGTGGATATTGGTACCCAACAAGCAGGACAGAGCCATATGGTGTGTGCTCACAAAGAGGTCAGGAAACACCCTTGGGGTGAAGTGCAAGGTGGTCAAAAGTTGCCGACTTTGCTTGTCAACCCAAACACTGGACAGCTAGAAATATTGACGTTCTAGTTTTAGCTTGGTGTGCAACATAAACTGAAACAAATATTTACTAGTTGAAGGTCTGGACATTTAATGTCATTTTAGCTGGGAAGGGGGCACTTCTGCAGGACCATAAGTCTCTGGAGAAGCTTCAAAATCTCTGCCACAAAAGAATAAGAGCACAGGGAAAGCATCACATCAGGCGGGTAAATCGTCTGAGAGAGCGGAACATTTCTCCCTTTTAGTTTTAGTTCTGTGTTCAACTCATCCCTTCAAAAGGAGAAGAGATGGAGACATAAACATCCTTTATCCGTCACTGAGAAAATGTACTTACTGAAGCTCTCAATTTTGTGCCATAGGAAGCTGTTCATTAAAGTAATACCTTTTAGCTGTTTTCTAATTTGGATGGACCTAAAGAGATTGCAAGCCTACATAAGATGATAAAGTGGCCTTCTCTGACAAATCTGTAGACATGAACAAAGCAGGGCTCAATATGTACTTGTGTGATTCCAAGCTGTGCATGCAATACAAAGAATAGAGATATAGAGATATAATACTACACAGTGAGTTAAGCTGTATAAAATGTTGTCCTATCTGCCATATGAAATACTTCTCTCTCTACCAAAATAAGCTGAAATACAGTAAAATGAAATTTTCTCCTTGTCTCTCATTAGCATTGCCAGAGGTTGATTTACAAAGTAAATGTAATTGAAAATATGGGTGTAATGAGATGGGGGAGGCTGAAAGAGCATAGGAGTTCTTCACATAGATCTGAAGAACGCAGTGTAGTGGAGAAGAGAGATGTCTGAGAGGTTGCTCTGATGGTACTGTCCTCAAGTCTATTGAATGGAGTGTTTTCAATGCCAGCTTATTTATATTTTAGGATAATTAAAAGCTTGATGCTTCCTCCATTTGTGCACTCCAATGGGGTGAGAGGAGAGGGCACTGGGGAAGGGTAGCAAGTTGTTTCCTTCCATCACATTTGAACAAGTATGGTTGAGCCTGCACTCCCTGAGCAGAGAGAGCTCCTTTACAAGCTCTCAGTAAATCAGTAATTCCATGGGAAGTATGAGCAAACTGATTTGCTGGCAATTGTTTTCTTATCCTTTCTCTTCCCCTTTAGTTTCCCTCTGTTCCTGCTGTGGAGTTCACAGACTGTGTGTGTAAGGTTCATATGGTTAGCATTTTTGTTTGTTTGTTTTAAAAATACTACAGACTTCTGATTTTGATGTTGTCATTTCTCAACATATTTTGGTTACTTTGTTAAAGACGTTTGCAACCTGTAATAATGAGAGTTGTCCTGCAGAATGTTTATGCACTGCTCTGTTTCAGCCTGGAAAATGAGAGAAATTACAGTGCGTGTAGCTGGAATACACAAATAAACTTAGGAATTTACATGCAAATAAACTGAGCTGCTACTGATGTTCTTCAGTTTGCTCCACTTCTAATAATTGGTTCTTCTTTTTACCTCTTGGATTTTATTTCCAGATGTGTTGGGGTCAGTTAAATGGCAGGATATAATACCATTGCTCTTGGCTTTCACTTGATCATATCAGCATCATCCCTTGCAAGCCAATAAATAGGAGTTCTTACCTTTAATTAGTCACGCAACCAATCTTGCTTCTCCCCCCCACCCTTCTGAACCTCTGCCTGGAAGGGATAAGTAGCTTGGAAATAAAACGAAGTCACAAATCGCATTATTTGTAGGTAATGATAACACTTTGTTAGCGTGATGGTGGAAGGCCTGAGGTGATCCATGAAAGATGCAAGTCTTCAGCGTGGTAGCGGGTATTTCATGCAGATGTGTGCAGCAGGAATGGGCTGTGTTCCACCTGGCAGCACAACAGCTGGAGAGGAATGATGGGTGGTTTTGAAGGAACCCACGAGGCGCACCCTTCAGGGAATGCTGTAGTGCTGCAGTGAGTTCTGCAGTGCCATCAGTCGCTGTGGGTGTGTGCGGTGTGAGATCAAGGCACCCACACTGCTGCTGCTGCTGTAACACACAGCAATGCTGGTAAAAATCAGTGACCTGTCACTTAACCTTCCTCTCATTAGCTTTAGTTGTGCTTCTTTAGTTGTATGTCTTAGTTTGAATTACTGTGATAGTGTTTGTAAAGCACTCCGAAGATGAAAAGCCTTACGTAGCTGCTTTGTGTAATTATTATTTTTAATGGTTTCTGTTTGGTGTAGTTTCAATTAAAAACGCTAATTGACTAGTACTAATTCAATAACAAATAGAAAAGGNTTTTTTTTTGTTTTTTAAGTAGACTTTAGGAAATAATTGGGCAGAGATGGGAAGAAGGAATGGATAGATATTCCTCTGGCTTTCACTTCATCCATATTAACCTCATTGACTGCTTGCTAATTGCACTAACTGAAATATGCCAGTGCCCTCATAAAAATAGACTCTGAGATCCCCTGCTTTTCAGTGCAAAAACCTGGAGCTTGCAAAGGCATTTATCCAATGTTTTCTATCACTGGTATTGAAATGCTTTTTCTGAGTGATTAGTCAGGAAGTGAAAATGGGGAATGCTGAGTCACAGTCCCCTCTCTGGGTGTGCAGAGCAAGGACTGCTGTTTTGCTGGGATTCCCTGGGATTTGCTTAAAAGCTCCACTGCTTGGAATGGTAAAGGCAAAAAAACCTTCCTGCTGCTGAAGGGGGATTTAAAATACCAGAACTGTAGATTCAAAGCTGGTAAAGCAAGGAATATTTGGAAATGTGTGTATTTAAGTCAGGTTTGTGCCATGATGCAATGCACAATTTGTGAAGGGCTTAGCTGGTGAAAGCAGGCATTTGACTCAGTGCGTGCATTAAATCGTAGGGCAGACAAGGTCAGCTCTCAGACTGAGGCCTGAGACAACCTTGTACCCAGTATCCCTCCCTGCCCTGATGTTATTCTGGCTTCTCAGCAGGCCAGACCAATTTGCAGGGTTGAAGTGCAGGTATGGGTAGGAGGGGAGTCTACAGAGCAGCTTTGATATCACAGAGCCTGTTGAGTCAGTGCAGCACTGACACAACTGCACAGGGCTGGTCACAAACAGCTGAGCAAGGTTAACAGGTGACCTCTGAGTTGGTAGGAATTTCTAAACTACAAGTAATTGCTGATGGTTTGTTGTTTAGGACTTTGTTTTTCTTTTTAGAGCTCCTTCAGAGTGTTTTCGTGTGTTTCTAAATATCTGCGGCCACACCATAACGTTGTCTGTGCTATTTTGGAGACGCAGCGAGGTCCCCCAGGCCACAGAGCTGATGCAGACAGCTCTTGTGCAGCATCACCCAAGCACATGGGCTTCACTGAGCAGAGCTGTAACATTCTGCTCTAGTTACTCTCATTGCACTGGATGCTGGGAAGGGCAGAGCTGGGATTGGTCCAGCTCACCAGAGTCCGGAAATAAGGAAACACAACAGCAAATAAGTCTTCTGCTATTGAACAGCTAAGACCTGTTGGAACTTGACTGAACTATACCTACAGTGTGATGTAGTTGTTTTTTAATTTATTTCTCAGCCCTTGTTTGTTTTATTCCAATTATAAGGAATTATAAGCACTTTTATAATGACTTAAACTATGTCAGTGTTTCTCATTTACTGATGATCTTTACTAACTTACTACTTATTTTAAAATGTAGTGATAGGACATGGGGGAATGGCTTTAAGCTGAAAGAGAGTAGGTTTGGATTAGATATTGTGAAGAAATTCTTTACTTTGAGGGTGATGAGACACTGAAAAAGGCTGCCTAGAGAAGTTGTGGATGCCCCAGCCCTGGAGGTGTTCAAGGTTGGCTGGGACTCTGGGCAACCTGGTCTAGTGGAAGGTGTCCCTACCCATGAGAGGGTGTTTGGAACTGGATAATCTTTAAGGTCCCTTCCAACCCAAGGCATTCCATGACTCTAATGAGTGGCAGAACTTGCTTCTTACATACACATGTCTCTTACTCCACAACACACCCATGCGTTTCAACACACATGGACCCATGTTCAGAGCTCTCAAATGCTGCAGTTATTCTTAGCTAATCCCATAAATCTCATTCAGCCACGTGAGGATTGCTCCTCTTGCTCTCCTTACCCTGCCAGCGTTATTCTCTTGCTCACCTTACCCTGGCAGCATTATTCTGTGTTGTGCCATAGCAGAGGGACTCTGCAGCTGCTGGCAGCTAATTGTAGCACCCAGCTATTACAGTCAGCTAGACCCAGCTCTATTCTAACTAGCAGATACCTGTAAGCCACTGGTTTATGTATTTTGTTTTCATTATTATTATTTCTTTCATAAGACAGATGAGATTTTGAAGGGCACACAGCAGGGTTAAGTGTGATGAGCCACAGTAGCTTGAAAAGGTGTAGACTTGCTGCTCTCACTTTCCATTCAATTCCGAATACATCAAAGTGTTGCATTACAAAGGGATAAGATGCCCATGGAAAGGTGATCAGGAGCACTTTTCACCACGGAATTGTGGCATCTCTCACCACCTGCTGAGCTTTTACTAGCGTGTCTCATTGAAAAAGAAAATTACAGTATGGCACACGATCCCTGCAGATCCTTGTTGCAAGTCAGAGTCTTTTATAGCCTGTAACATACTCAGGGAAACAATGATTTTCTTCCAGAGTGCTTGGGAGAATGACATTTTATATGTAGTGTTTGGTTTTAGTTGTATTTCAGTTTATAATAAACAGCCTTTGTGTGTATTCATGTATGTGTATGTTTCTCTTCCCATTGTTCTACATATCTCTTCTCTGAATGTACTTAGCTTTTTCATGATCTAGAATGGAGGGAGAGAGGTATTTTCCCTGGCAGCTGTTTTATAGTTTCTCTGCCGTGTCCAAACATCATTCCATGGATAAGTTTTTCATTGGTGCATTATCATATTCCTGTCTAGATTTTGATCAGTCAAATAAATTAACCTCTTCAGTAGTTTATGTATTGTGAGAGGTAAATACGTTTTTTGTCATCCTGATCTTTTCTAATATGTACATAAAGGTCCATGTTCAAGACCTCTGATGTCCTTTTCTTTTGGAACAGCCACAATTCGCTTTACAAAGCTAGAGCAGGGCTGTCTTATTTTGCTTTCTGATCCCACACTCCTATGCTGGCTAATCCCCAAGTGAGAGTCAATTTTTTCATGTATCTGAAGTTGGTCTCACTTGAATTCCAGGGTTCATCCCCCAAATCTCACCAAATCCTAGTCTTACTTGCCTGTAGAAAACATTCTTGTGAACCAGAACAATTTTCAGGGCAGAGTAAGGTTGGATCACCTGGAGCAGCTCATCTCACAGTTGTTCACTATTCAGTGCTTCATGTGACTATAGAAAAGAGACTCCCTGGTTTGGATTTCCAATTTTGAGTGCATTAACAACTGTCTGAATCATCCTGGCCACTTCAGACACAGAGCAGCTGCTCCACAGCCCAAGCCCTGTTAACACTTGCTGTTGGAGAACACAGAATAGTCTGCCACTTTATTTCCTGTATTCTCTCGTTTATCCTGCTCTAATTACTCTTTCTTTCTTTAATTCTGATTTTGTTGTTTCCTTTTAATAATGTTTACAGATTTTATGAGGAGTTTGCCCTCGACTGTCACAGTCTGTGCCTGTGTAGAAAACAGTTGTCTCATTTGCTCTAAACCTGTGTTGCCACTGTCGTTTTAGTTCTGCAGAGCTAGTAAAAGGTGTGCTATGTATTTCCACTCACTCCCTAAACAGCTGTTAATCACCTCGATTTAAATGTAAGCCATTTAATTGCTGGTTTATTTTGCTAGCTACATCAGCTTGCACTTGTTGGGCCATACATGAGTAGCTGGGGAATTTTGTCTGCTGGTTTTTTTCCTTTTAAATAGGCACATTACATGAGTTCAGTGTTATCACTTGTCTTTCTGGGCTTTGGAGGTCTGAGCATCTGTTTTCACATACAGAGTTGTAGGTCTTGGAAAAACTAGAGGTGAAAAACAATCAGAGGGAGTGGGGGAAAATATTAGCTTGATACCTTTAATTTACAGCAGTTCTTTTAAATATTCTTTAATCTTTCAATGTAATTTTAAATGCCAATTGTGCCTTAAAATCGTTCCTTTTCTAAGCATGTTAATTTGAGAGAAGTTTTTTCCCTGCAGTTCTGTTATTTAGTATAGCTGGTTATGCTTGACTATCATTACAGCAGCGAGATGATTAAATCTGCCTTGTCAAGTGCAGGTCCTTGTCTATTGTTTCTTAGCTTAGACCTATCTGATATCATTTCTGTGGAGATCATCTCACTGGAGAGAGTATAAGGGAATTTCAAAAACTTGTAAAACTTCATTTTTACCATTCAGCTTGTTTCTATCGAAACAGGATAAGATTGTAGAAACAGTTGAAAGTGAGAAGCCACTTTTAGATTTCATTAGATGACTCCCAGCTAAGATCTGCAAATACTGATGACCAAAATAAGTAATAAACAAAAAGGGAAAGAAGGACTAATTATAATATTAGAGAAAACATTCCCTGATTTCTTTTTAGCCTTATTTGATGTGGTAAATGAGGAAATGCTTACTTCACTGTTCTTGGGCATGTGAGTTGCATGGACACACTTGCAGCTTTGTTCAGGCTTTTTTTTTTAGGACAGCAGCAGTTCTAGAGAGCAGAGTCCAGCCCTTTTATAGGCTGGGCTTTTTAACAGGAACCTGACCATTCCAAGCAGACATCTGTGTGCAGTGAGGGATGTGTGTCACAAAATTGCATTGCCACACTTCAGGTTCACTGAAACTTCACATGTCAGCCAGTGTTTTCGTGTAAGTAGTTGACAACTACATTTCTGAAGTTACCTACCTTGCTGAAACAGAGTAAAGTAGATCTCTGTAGCATGGACCTTACAAATTTTGTTCTCAGTTTAGAACAGACATCTTTCTTCTGTTGCCAGATAAGAAATAACTCATTACCATTGAGGATTTGCCTTAACAGACGTGTCTTCCTAGTTAGTGGTGAAAAGCAGAATGGCTGAGGTCAACAGGTTTTGTTCCCCAGTCTCATATCCCATGTTCTTTTCAGGCACAGTTCTTTCCTTCAGTTCCCTGCATGGAGGTCCAGCCTTTTATCCCTTTGTGTTTGGCTCAACAACAAATGATTTGTGTAGAATGTCTTACTCGGGGGTCTCACTGTGTGCTTAATATCCAAATGTCTTCATGCTAAGTCAGCCACAGCCTTTTGTTCTTCAGGAGCGAGCCAAGATACACTGGTAGGGAGTGTAAGTGCAGAACCCTTCATTCTTCAATTGTCCTTTGAGCAAAAGGATAAGGAGAAAAAGAGGATGGAATGTTCTAGCTTAGGATAAAAATGCTGCAAAATGTATGAGAGAAGATGGTCTCTTTTCTGAACTGCTGAGTGAGGGCCTGAGTATCCGGTGTCTCAGTCCTTTCTGTTCTGCTCAGTCCTCTGCTGTGTGTGGTCAATTCTGGGCACATCATGACAGTTGTGAATTTAACATCTTTCTTCTTTAAACAGCACAATATGACCCCAAAAAGGGCTCACTTAAGAGTCTGAGCATAGTTTAGAGAGAAATCAAGATACAGAATTTGTTGAAATAACTGTTGTCTTCAGCTTTTCATCAGACTGAAACTGGTCCACCGTATGTTCTTTTCTTTAGCATCACTAAGATGACTTCTCATCAGACAGTAATGTGCCTAAAAAAATGTGAAATACAGAATCTCTCTTGATGGTGTTCATAATGCCTTTGGTGATACAATCTACTGAATTTTAAGAAATGGCTCATTCTGATTTGGCAAATGTTTTTGCAGTGTTTTGGTTTAAAATGAGAATAACAGTAAGTGGGAAGCACTGAAAGGAAATTTTATAGCTAGTACAAGATTTCAATTAGGTAATTAGCTCTTTATAATGTTCTCCGTACAGCTGTTAGATATTAGTGAAGTTCAAAAATGAAACAAAGAGATTGTAAAGTAGCTTGTAGAGATATGAAAACAGCTGGGACTTCATCTAACTAAAATCTCAGTGTGGTTTGTAGCCTAATCTCATATTTTGCACAAGTAATCTTGGAACCTCCTTTCTACCAGTCTTCAAGTTGCATGTTCTTCTGTTTTAAAGACTTGCTCCTCCTTTATGCTACATGGAGAATGTAACTTCTTATTCACAATATTAAACTAGCATTTTAAAGTCTTTCCTCCCAAGCGTGTTTTTGGTATTTATTCTTCGTAAGTCCTGGAACTCCAGATGTAAGAATTGGCTTTGCTAATGAGATGCTTCTGTTTGTTTGGGTTTGCAGTTTCAGGGAATAATAGTTTCACACAACTAAAATGCTTATAAATACTTATAATTTAATTAACCAGGAGCTACAATAAGAAATACTAAGAAAACTAGCATGTATTTGAGAAACTGTTTGGCTTTTTGTTGTCTACACTGAGTTTATCAGAAGAGAAATGCAACACTTAGGTAAACTTCAAAGCAGATTGTATTTGCCACAGGAAGAATGTGTCTGTCAGACTATCACAGGCTGAGTTCTGCCAGACTTGGCAGTGAGTTAAAGTGGTGTTTTGGGGTGTTGGAATTCCTGTTTGCACTCCGTATCTGAGACTAGCAGTGAGGAGCACGTGCCAGAGTCACAGCTGTATCCATACCCAGCCCTCCCCAGCATGTCCAGTGCAATGGCTGCATTGAAACATCCTGGGAGAAATATCTCTCTGGAGTTGGCCAAAACCTGTGAAGCAAAGAACTTGTATTGACAGCACGTGCCAGGTGCCTCAGCCTGTGGGAGGGTCTGAGCACGCTGAGGGTTGGCAATCACACCTTTTGTGGTCTCCATTATGTGTATAACCACCCACTCCTAGAAGCCAACCCCTCCCAAGTTGGGCTTTACTCCTTTTCCTTGAAAGGTGGAAATTTGTGAATACTCAGGTTTCACTGGCTGCCCACAGGGCAGGGAAGGCCCCTCCTCCATGAGGGAATCAGCCCTTCCTTGGGGACAAGCTCCTCCCAGAGCCCGCCCACATCTTTCCTCAAAAAGAAAAGATGTGAGTGCTTAAACTTTATTGGCCATCCTAAGGTGGGAAAAGTAAGTCATTATGCTTTGCTCAAACCCTTTCCTTAAAGGGTGTGAATGCCCAACCCTCAGTGGTTATCTCAGGGCAGGAAAAGCTGTTATGCCTTGTTCAAACTTTATCAGTTGTTCCAAGGCAGGCTTTGAAATCTAAAGTCTTAAATATCTATAAATTCTTCCCCCGTCTGCCAAGGTCCCTTGGCAGCGGGTCCAGGTGGGACCCTTTGCCCCACATCTTTCTGTCCTGCCTGGCCTGCACTGCCAACAACCCCCAAGCTCCCAGTCTACAAAATGGCCCCTTGGTCTGCTCAACGCGAAATGGCCCCGTTGGTGGGCTCGGCACGAAATGGCTCCGTTGTGATTCTGCAAAAGCCCAAAGCAAAGGAACTGCTTAGAGACAATTTATCCTTAAGCAGCAAAGGTATTTATTCTGACATTGGGAAGCCAGCCAGCTCGCGCTGGACAAACCAGCTCAAAGGCACCAGTGAAAAGCAAGGGAATTTATACAGTCTACAAACATGACTGCAACATTTCAACATACATACTCATACAATTACAGCATCTAATCATCACATTCATAAGAGGTAGAGTTTAGACAGGGCTCGAGGTGGAGTCTTCCAGAATCTTCTCTTGGCATGCCATTTAGGGTGGTTGGTTCTGCTCTTTGGCCTCGCTCAGAGGGGCGACTGCTCTTCTTCCTCTCTGTGACCTTCCTTCTTTCTACTGTTGAGTGACCTGCCAACCGAAGCTTGCAAGAAACCCTTGGCTCGAGGCCTTTTTAGCCTATTCAAGTGTCCATCTGGTCCTAATTTATAACCCCGAGATTCACTGTATAGTGGTTCCAGTGTTCTTCCTGTGATTAGGTTTGGGTGCAGTGAGCAGAACAGGACGAATCACAACAGGCTCTTACCAACGCAGGCAGAGCAGAGCAAGAGGCCTCAGGTAACTCTTTTGGGCCCCGCTCTTGTTTCAGCTGGTGGGCTCGGCACGAAATGGCGCCTCAGTGGGCTCGGCACGAAATGGCGCCTCAGTGGGCTCGGCACGAAATGGCGCCTCAGTGGGCTCGGCACAAAATGGCCCTGTTGGTGACTCAGCACAAAACGGCTCCCAGGTGGTTTGTTTGTCCAACTTCACCTGCTTGTAATAAACCCACCTTTTTTATTCCTCCCAATTCCACGTTAACCTTTTTGGAACTGTTTTCCACGTGCGGTGTGTACACTACTATTTCACAAACGTTCTCTGATGAGTTCTGTGAGGTGGGAGCCGTCAGGGAGCAAAATGGAAGGCCAAGAGCTGCCCATGTTCGATCAGTTCGTCTTGTTTTATTCTGTGAAACCAGTTAGTGAAGTGCTGAGCCTTTACTTTCCTACAGAACTAATAGTTTTATATTATTAACTACACAGAGCTAACTGTAGGACTTTCATTTCCAACTTCAAATTGATGTATTGATTCGGGGTGAATATAGAAATATTTCTGCTGAGAAACTCATGGTAAGGGGAGGATCTGTTGAATAGTATTTTTAATATAATTAACAGATGTTGAGGCTTTGTTGTTATAAGCTGGTTTATGCCAGTTCTGAAGACTGTTCTGTATTTAAAAAATTATGTTGTTTTTTAACAAACCATGTACTCTTTTAATTCTTGGTTTGGTGTGGTGGGGTTTTGTTTG